>KZ308790.1:12194-24482 GCA_000376725.2 Ladona fulva
TCACTCCTGTTATCTTCCTAACCCAGGTGTTGCGTTTCCTGTCTCTTCTTGTGATTCCAAGCATGCATCGTTCCATACTTCTTTGTGTAGTCTGAAGTCGCTGGGTTATTGCTGCGTTCAACACCCATGTTTCACTTCCATATGTCAAAACTGGTAGAATGCATTGGTTGAAGACCTTTCTCTTCAAGACCACTGGCATTTTCGACTTCAGAATGGGGGCGTTTCTTCCGAAGGCACTCCAGCCTAGTTTCATCCTTCGATTCACTTCATTAATCCTGTTTTTCTCTCCTGTCGTAACCAGTTGTCCTAGGTAAGTGTATTCTGAAAAAACATCAAGGTGGTGTAATAATTTTAGATCAGTAACAGCAATAGAATGGCCAGTATCTGACATATGTTTGGCAACGCTGGGGCGTTCTACCTGGCCGTATTTGAAATGAGCTAAATGCTCTTTAAATCTGGTAACCAGTTTGCATTTAGTTTGTCCAACCTATAATAAACCACACTGAGGACAAGTGATCCCATATATGCCAGATTATCTCGTAACGATTATTGTAACCCCTTGGTTACTTGTCACCACAGTGTGGTGACAAGCAACCAAGGGGTTTCGATCTACAGTGCAAACCAGTATTGTCGGATAGCAGGAAGTCAACTGCCACAGGGATCGTAGCGGAACAAATAGACCAACAATAGGTTGCTGAAAAACTTTCAATGTGGAAACGAAAATAACAGGGAATCGTGTCCAGGTGTCCAAGGACCGCGAGGACATGAAATGACAAGGGTAACTAAAATATGGGGTTTCACTCTAAAGTGAAAATCAGTGTGTCGAGTAGTAAGAAGTCACCACCACAGGGTTTGCCACTGAACAATAAACCAGCAAAGTGTTACTAAGAAGAGGGTATTAAATAGGAACCACAAAACCCTAAAATTAAACTAAGAAATGCCGAACCAAGTTCAGGTAGTCAGCAGAAATGTATAAAACACGAACACCAAAGGTGGGAAGTCAAAGATAAAAGAAATACACCATCAAGGTGTAGAAGCAAAGTGTAGAAGTTACTGAACATTAAAATCGGAGTGCACTCTGAGGACTGAACATGCCAGCAAAGTGAATGACAATACCCGACAAGGAATAACATAGATCAAACAGAAAAATAGTTTTTATAGCATACTGAGAGATTAATGAGCTTTATTTTCACTATTCGACGCTTAAAAGATGTAGCTATGATGCAAACGATATTTTGTATTCATGTTATGAACCGCATTAGGTAAAATAAATTAGGAAACATATCAAAATATTCGCCCTTTTCGCTGAAGTGCTTCTCGGCTGTAAGATGCGATAGACAATTAATATTTCGTTTGCCTCATAGTTTTACCTTTTATCCTTCAATTCAAATGTTACTCATGTGCGCAAGATTTATACATTATGGCTAATCTTGAAAAACGTAGAGGTATGTCCACAGCTTTCTTCGAAGTCTTTCGGGAGAAGCCTCGGAGGGGAAGTGGCGTCTCTGCAGTCGCGCGGATTTCGTCTCTTTCCGCCGCCTCCTTGCCCCATCACGGCGAGTACGATATCGCCAGAGAGATAACCGTGAGAAACGATAACGCAAGAGCAGGGAATATCAGTGACGCATATGAGATATGGAGAGGAGGATTTTGGCTTTCCTTCTTTAGGGAATCTCTTCTCGCGCAAGCTGTTTCTTCGCTTACTTATAGCGATTAGACCTCCTTATTCTTTCAAGCGCTGCACGCGCTGCTATCTGGTTTTGGAGCGAAGTTGTTTTCTGATAGGGGAAATTTCTGACAGAATAGGGAAAGAATTTTGCGGGAATGGAAATACGTTTCTATAATAACCAAATAACTGACATGAAGAAAATCTGAATATTCATTACTTGAAATAGCGTACTCAAATAAATTACGCCATTTCATTATCTGTTTTCCTCTTCTACTCACGGTCATCGGCATGAATCTTCGGACAAGTTAAGGAAAATAGCTAATTAAAATAATTCAAGAGATCGTGTCTTTTCCTTCTTTTAATCGGAAAATAGTCGCATTTTCATGTGCATTAAAATGGTCTGTTGTCCTTATTACTGAGTATTATACTTTCACACATTCTCCAAACAATAATCGAATTAATTAGAATTATTAATAGCAATGAATTTATTATAAGTATGATAAATCAATCCGTTGCTGTCGATCACTGAAACATTTCCGTTCTGGAAGACAATAAAGCAATAAAACCTATCCTAAATTGTCATTATTTAATCCGATATAAAAAATTTTTCCCAAGGTACGAAATTTACTTCGTTTCTAAACTCCGAGGCAAATGTCTTTAAAGAGACTGATACGCCTTTCAACCTACGTCTATGTTTCTGGAACAGCAGACTACCCAATGAGGTACAAATATTCTCACAAATGGAAGTAGAAATAATATGGTGCTGTTTTCTTAGATATTTATTAGTGATGTGAATGCAGATGTATAATTTATCTACAACATGTCGAAATTCGTTTATTTCATAGATCTCTTTCATTGAATTATCTAAGGCTATAAGATGCACAGAATGGTGTGATGAAATTTGGCGGAACTCGATGGTTGGATAGAAACACACGGATGTTATAACTTTTTCAAAAAATTGATTTTCCAAATATAAGTTGTTCCTGAAACGTTTTTCTCTATAGTTTAAAAGATGTTTTACGATTTGCGGAACCAAAAATGTTTAATGAGTTCCATCCCTTCTAGTGATTAGACCTCGTTATTCTTTCACAAGGTGTTATCTCGTTTTGGAGCGACTTTGTTTTCTGAGTGCGGAACAGGGAAAGATATTAGCGTGCTGATAAAGCCATTGCCTTGGAGACGAGTAAAGAAATTGTATACCAGAGAGTTCTCGAACCCGATTCCGTAGTTCAGTGGAGGACCGAAGAGAGAAGTAGCCGTATTAGCTTGGTTTTCTGTGTGAATGCACAGAATGAACTGCAGTGAATGATGGATCATCCAACTACAACTTACCTGAAGTGGCGCTTCCGGAAAGGGTACAGGACTAAGAAGAGGAAGTTCCATCCTCCTCGAAATTCAAAGTCAACCGGTAAAGTATTTTTGCTTTTTCCGATATAAATATCATAATTTTTTATGCTTACTCAAAGCTTTTCACTCAATACAATAATTAAGTAAAAGCACGTTCACACATTTATTAAGAAATTCTATAGTTCATTCACTAGATGTTTGCACTTTAGAGAGAGAAAGAAGACGTTATCTCTTCGTATAGGGAGCCAATAGGATAGGACGAACTATCCCCTCCAATCATCAAGGGCGTGGTAGAACTTTGCTGTATTGCAGCATTAGCATAAAAATATAAATTTCGTTAAAATCATTTCAGTTTTGAGTGAAAGTAATGCCGGAAATAACACTGTGATTGATCTTAGGTTAATTAATAACACAACCGCAGAAAGAACAAAAATACCACATTTCAAAGAAAATCTTGACTTTATTCCGGTTTTGTTTGAATGGGTGCCTTTACTTCTGTAATTTAGAAAACAAGAAAGTTTTTACATCAAATTCTGCTTCAAATCATTTTCTTTCCGCTCGTATTATTAATTTGGCAGACAAAGGTTTTTGAGACAAATATTCAATAGAAATTATTGGAGAGGTCGAGAAGTTTTAGAAAATGTATCGAAGAAAGTAATCGCCAGCTATCTTTCGTCTTATTTGCTCTGGAAGAAACTTCAAGCAGGAAATTTTCGGAAAAATTAGTGAATTTATTGTCTGTGAAAATACAAAACCTCTAAGTTTATAAATAACGTAAGAAAAACAATTTTAATTCGGGGGTTACGCAGAGCACGGTGCGGCCCGCGATCGTTTGCCTCGAGATGGGATGGGATGCTTCTTACGATTGGGTGCCTTCTCGTCGTATTTTTGTCAGCATTTCGGACGAAGGGAGAGCCTTTCTTTGTGCATGTCAAGTACGACTTATCAAGACATGCATAGAAAGATATCCAGCAAAATGCAAGATGTGGCATTGGAGCAAATGTTACTGGCAGGAGAAGAGGAGGCAAAAGTTGCTCTTGAGGCTGGAGAAGTAGATAGAGATGGAATTCCAGTTATTACAGTTGTTGCAGACAGATCATGGGCAAAAAGGTCCTACAAGAATAATTATAAATCTTTATCTGGAGTCGAATCTATGAATCTTTATCTGGAGTGAATTTTTTGCCGAAACCTTTAAGTTAGGTATCGTGTTGCCTTCCACGACACAACGTAATTTCATATAATGCAGCATCGGGATCGAGCATAGAATTACTTATTGAATAACAAATGATATTTTTGCAATCAACTTTAACAGTATTATTAATTATTTTCAGGCTTGACTAATTGGTTACAGGACTAAAAAAGTACTTTGTTGGTGTCAGAAATCGGTATTGCTCTATTTGTGCTCTTTTAAAGAGAAAGAATGAGAATGAAAAAGAGCAGCATTGCTTTAAAAAGTGGAATTCATCATCCACTGCAGTGGAGGCAGACATAATGACTGAAGGTTTCAAAGCAAGTATAGAAATGCATAACCTTAAGTAGCATCGGCTGATTGGTAAGCATAATATTATTTTATCCTTCCACTCCCGTAACCTTCCGTATCGTTCAACTTCAACTCCCGGAACCACTTCCCTTTGATATTCCTTTAAATTTTCTAGGTGTTCCCTCCTCCTTTCTCTCCCTTCTTCCCACATCCCGATCACATTGACTGTGATTTGTTCCACCCACACATCACTGATCCTACCCAATCACTATCCTTTCAAATTCACCATAATTAATATAAACTAAAATAACCCGATAATAATAATAAAAAATATAAAATAAAACGTTTTTCTCCTTTATAGGAGACGGCGACAGCAGTATTATGCAGAGACTGTCAAGAGAAATGCATGGGGCAGACTTGCCAGTGCAAAAAGTGGAATGCATGAATCACTTGCTTCGAAAGTATATTAGAAGATTACGTGATACTGCACGGAAACCGGAGAATAGCCAAGGGGCAGTGCCTATCCTCCTACGAAAGAAGGTAGGTGACAACCTGTAGCGACTTCGCGTGGCCGCCTCAGCAGCAGTCGCCTACAGAAGAGCAACGGCCAATTCCGACAAAATTAAACTTTTGGAGGAAGATATACGGAAAGGTACCAATCTTGTCTTCGGTGACCACAAATGGTGTGCGGAGTACTTCTGTAAAGGCCCAAAAGAAGAAGAAGAAAATTTAGTCCCGCAAATGAGAAGCTGTGGCCTCTGGGAGGACATAACGTACGCGAACTCACTTCTCACCAGCCACTCTCCTTCGTTGATACAGAACGTGACTAATAACGTAGCGGAATCGTTCAACTCCTTAGTCGCTAAATACATAGAAGGGAAGCGGATAAACTATTGTTTGAGAGGTTCGTAGTATCAAACACGATGCGAGATTGCCACAATTTCTTTTAATAGTCGCTATTTAAGATACACAGCAGAGAAATAATATGGTGCTGTTTTCTTATATATTTATTAGTGATGTGAATGCGGATGTATAATTTTCCAAATCTCTTGAAAAGAAGGCATTAAAAAGGAAAAGTCGGCAGGATTTCCCTTCATCGTGTAGGAGGAAGCGACTGCAATTCGATGGACCTGATGAGCATTACGGGCAGAAAGACCAAAACGTGGAAATAGATGTTATTGACGAGGATGCAATGAAAGCTTTTTTGTCATCCCTGTCCATGGACAAGGCAGCCCGAGAGAAGCTGGAGATGAGAAGATGGAGAGAAACAAGGGAGCAGATGATGAATAATGTTTGGTTCTCTGAAAGGTGGAAGCGACTGACCTCTTCCTCATTTGGACGCGTTTGTAATTCGAGGAAAGAGACCTCAAAAGAGAAAGTCGCCCAATCGATTCTTTTTCCTTCATTCAAAGGAAATAAGGCTACCGATTGGGACAAAATAAAAGAAAAGCTAGCTCTAACTGAATACGAACATGCTAGCGGAAATACAGTTTTGCCCGCAGGTCTATTCGTGCCCGATGATGTACCATACCTAGCCTCTTCTCCAGATGGGGTTATCTCGGGTGAAGACGGATTAATTGAAGTGAAATGTCCCTACAATTGTAGGGATTTCACGCCTCAGGAAGGGGTACGCAGGAGGATTGTAAAATTCATGAAGGAGGACCAAGGGAATTTCATGCTAAGGAGAAGAAATGCATATTATTTCCAAGTACAGAGGCAACAGGAAATTTGCAATAAAAACTTTTGCGATTTCGTGGTGTGGTCTCCTCATGGAATAATAATTCAGAGGATTGAGCGAGATAGGGAATTTTGGAGGAAGAACATGAGGGGTCCATTAGAAGTATTCTATTTAAACTTCCTTTTGCCTAAAATTTGTCATAGGGCAGTTACTGGACTTCGTAAGTGAAAGTTTTCTTTCCAACAAATAAAGGTTTGTAATTCTGATTATGTATATATATTTTCATGACGGTCATAATTTGAAATTACCTGACTTCCATTTATTTATTCCATTATTAATAATAATATTCCAATATT
This sequence comes from Ladona fulva, assembly GCA_000376725.2. Classification (NCBI taxonomy): domain Eukaryota; kingdom Metazoa; phylum Arthropoda; class Insecta; order Odonata; family Libellulidae; genus Ladona; species Ladona fulva. The sequence continues at coordinate 18,725 of KZ308790.1, forward strand.
TATTTCATTAAAAATCTTACATATGAATTATTGCATACAATACGAAGTAATACATACGGAGTACCCATTTCATTTACAAGAAATTGACGCTTTCATTTAAAATAATGCGCAAAGGTAACAGATAATGGTAACTTTCACTTTTGGCTAATCGAAATATTTCCTTTCCCTACGGTACCGGATCATCTCCTTCAGTTCCGTGGTGCAAACCTCAATAACTTATTGAGAAGCAATAAATGCACTGTAATAACACTCCTAGGGATGCCTCCTCTAAATGCTTAAAAAATTCCGTAGGGGGCTCNACCCCCTGTAGAATTTTCATGCACCAGAATAAAAGTGTATTATTTCGTAGTTATATGCAGAATTTAATTAAGAATAGTCATGTGAAGTTTCAAAGTCCGCACTCAAAAAAACCTTTTTCTTATTTTTGGCCAGCTTTTTTCGATTCTAGCCCACAGTGCAGTGGGGTAAAAGCTTAAGCTTAGTTGTAGGAAAACTAAGCGGTCATAACTAACAAGGAGCAGTTGTCAGATTTATGTTCAGAATCGTGATGGGACCAACTTAATATGGAAGTAGACAGAGTGAATGTAAAAAGTGTGACGGGCTTCTCTCCCATACGCCCGGGTTCGAGAGAAAATTGACAAGAAGGAATTGTACCCTGCTGAATATCCGTTACTTTCGCCGAACGGCCACATGATATAATGACGTAGTGGTAGCGTCATTGGATTTGGGGCACGTGGTCCGGGTTTCGATTCCGCTTGGTGGTGGATTTTTTAATGGTTTTTTTATTCTTTTCTTTTCGTAATATATAATATAATAAGAATAGCAATTACTATGATCGCTTATTTTTTCGTTCTTTATATTTTTCACTGGGTGGAAAGCCGTAAATACTTTCGTAAAATATTTCAGAAAAGTAAGCGGTCTTATCATAAATAAAGAGTATTCTTCCAAGAACTAAGATTTAGCGTAAACGTTAAGTTACTTTTAAGAATAATAAGCGGTGTTATCATTAATGAAGCGTATTCTTCTTAAAATTAGGATATGGCGTAAATGGTAAGGATTACTTGTAAGAAAACTATGCAAATGTCTTATCGCAAATGAAGGGTGTTCCTCCAAAAACTAACATGTAGCATAACGTTTAAGCTTACTTTTAAGTAAACTTTGTGGTCTCATCATAAATAAGGCGTATTAAATTGTCGGATAAAAGCTTATGTTACTTTTAAGAAATCTAAGAGGTCTTATCATTAATGAGACGTATTCTTCCAAAAACTAAGATGTTGCATAAAAGTTTAAGTTTACTTGTAGAAAAAGGAAGCGGTTTTATCATAAATAAAGCGTAATCTTGCAATTACTAAATTGTTGGATAAAAGTTTAAGCTAATTTTCAAGAAAACTAAATGGTCATATCATGAATGAAATATATTCCTGAAACAAAAATGTGACGTAAAAGTTGATGCTTACTTGTAAGAAACTTAAGCGGTCTTATCATAAATGAAGCGTATTCTTTCGAAACCTAAGCGGTCGGTTAAATGTTTATGCTTACTAGTAAGAAAACTAAGCGGTCTTGCCATAAATGAAGTGTATTCTTCGAAAAACTAAGCGGTAGTACTTGAAGTTTCGTTTACTTGAGAGAAAAGTAAGCGGTAATACTTAAAGCTTCCTTTACTTGAGAGAAAAGTAAGCGGTCGTATAATAAATAAAGCGTATTCATCAATAAAGTAACATAAATGATCTTAGCGCTCTTATAATAAATGAAGCATATTCTTCCAAAAACTAAGCTTTCTGGTAAAAGTTTAAGCTTAATTTTAAGAAAACTAAGCGTTCTAATCATAAATGAAGCGTATTCTTCCAAGAAATAAGTGGTCGTGTAAACAAATATGCTTACTTTTAAGTAAACTAAGCGGTCTTATCATTGTTCATCAATCTTATTATCATCATTATCTTATTATTGTTAAAAGTGAAGGAATTTTTTTCATCAAAATCGAAAGTTTCACTTTAAAGAGCTGGTGTTTTAATAATTTTTAAAAAATGTTTAATTTTAGAGGTTCATTGAACGCATAATTTTATATTCTATAAGAAAATTTTTTTTATTTAAACAGATATTGTAGACACTAGAATGCACACCAGTTGGTAATGCATGCACAAACGCCCTGTAGATATCCTATCATATATACGATACATTTTGTCAATCCTCAATAAAAAAATGTTTTCCGTACTCTCAAAGGTATAATATAAGAACGTACAAGGTTAGAAAGCTGTATGTTTTACCGTTTTTCTAAAGAAAATTTCCAAAAAAAACTTTTCAATTATGCTCTTCTAAACCAGGCGCCCCCCTTAAGCATACTTGAAAGAAAAATAGGCGGTCATATCATAAATAAACATTATTCTTCCAAAAAACTAAGCTGAGTGGTAAACGTTTACCTTACTATTAAGTACACTAAGCAGTCATACGATAAATTAAGCGTATTCTTACCTAAATTCTACGGTGGGGTAAACGTTTAAGCTTACTGTTAAGAAAACAAAGCGGTCCTATCATTATGGAAGCATATTCTTCCAAAAACAACGGTGTGTTAATAGTTTAAATGAAGCGTATTACTCCAAAAACTATCTTATGGCATAAAAGTTTAAGCTTACTTGTAAGAAGATTGAGTAGTCTTATTATATATAAAGCTTATTCTTATAAAAAATAAGGGGTCGGATAAAGGTTTAAGCTTACTTTTAAGTAAACTAAACGGTTTTATCATAAATGAAGGGCATTCTTCCAAAAACTAAGAGGTGCCGTAAGAGTTTAAGTTAACGTGTAAGAAAACAAACCCGAATTATCATAAATAGAGCATTTTCTTCTGAAAACTTAGCGGTCGGATAAAAGCGTACGTTACTTTTAAGAAAACTAGAAAGTCTTATCAAAAGTGAAGCGTATTATTCTGAGAGGTAAGCGGTTTGGTAGAATTTTAAGCTTCCTTTTAAGAAAACTAAGCGGTTTTATCATTAATGAAGCTTATTTAAATAAAAATTAGAAGTCTTATAATAGTTGAAGCGTACTCTTAGTAAAGTAAAGCTTAAACTTTCTTTTAATAAAACTAAGCGGTATTTTAATAAATAAAGCGTACTTTTCCAAAAACTAAGCGGTGCAGTAAGAGCTTAAGTTAACATGTAAGAAAACCAAGCTGTGTAATCATAAATGAAGCGTATTCCTCTGAACACCTAGCGGATGGTTAATATTTTAAGCTTACTTTTAAGAAAACTAAGCATTCTTATCATTAATGAAGCGTATTCTTCCAAAAACTAAGATGTTGCGTAAAAGTTGAAGCATACTTGTAGGAAAACGAAGCGGTTTTATTACAAATGAAGCGTAATCTTGCAATAACTAAATGGTTGGATAAACGTTTAAGCTTATTTTTAAATAAATTAAGTGGTCGTATCATAAATGAAATGTATTCCTGAAACCAAGATGTATCTTAAAAGTTGAAGCTAATGTGTAAGAAAACTTAGCGGTCTCATTATAAATGAAGCGTATTCTTCCAAAAACTAAGCGTTCAGGCAAAAGTTTAAGCCTACTTTTAAGAAAACTAAGTGGTCTTGTCATAAATGAAGCATATTTTTCCATAAACTATACTGGGTAAAATAATTACATTTTACTGTTATAGATTCTTAGCGTTCTTATCAAAATTCTAGCTTATATTTCGAAGAAATAAGCTTTCTAATGATAAGATGGCACTTCGTAGTTTCCACATTAAATGTTTTATCTTAAAATGACTGGTTTCAGCTAACGCCATCATCAGGTGAAAGAATAGAAAAGCAATCACAATTATATATATCAAAGCAGTTCTGAGGGGAGGGTAAGGAGGGGGTAATGGTTATGAAAAGTGCACTCATTGGTGAGGTTGTGAGGTATAAATTTGCATTAATTTATTTTGCCACTGTACGTCACTAGTAAACAATAACTTACAGTGTATAAAAGTATCTTTACGATATTTTTAAACTATCACTTTATTTCTTAGATATCTTTGCAAAAGCCCCAGTTCTTATGAACCTTCATTTATCACCAGACATAACGAGATATGTAAATTGTATATAATATAGGTGAATATGCTTGAATGACACAGTTCATTGATGATTATAACTTCTAAATCCAAAAAGAATTGATGTATGCAACACACTCTCCAACTACCCCTTCCTAAAGCATTATCTTACTAGCATTTCTTATCTACCTGGTTTTCGTTAGTGTCCAACGTATAAATCTATAGATACCCTTACTCCTGAGCTGGATGTTTCAACGTCCTTTTTGCTTGTCCTTGTGCTCAGCCGATGATGGGGGAAGGGAGGGTTTGGAGGGATAACCTAAAGCCCTAAGGAGTGGACCCCCCCAGTCCCTTGTGACGTGCATTGAGGTTCATCCCTATTCATGCATAGGGAGCCCTCTGCCACAGGTCCTGGAGCAAGCTCCGACCTTATAGAGAGAAAGAGCGACCAGCTGAGAAGTGAGAACTCAGTTACCTCACCGCTGGAGAAGAAGGTGAAAGAAAGGCCCCTGAAAGAGATGCCTGCCTCTGTAGGCCTCAAACGAGGCTAAGGGCGAGAGATGCATGACTTCAATCGCCCCCTACTGAGCAGGTGGTCAAAACAGAGAAATGCACTTTTTTCTAAGATACCAGAACATAATTCTGCCTCCAATGCATTCAAATTTTAATTGGCAGAAAGGAACTGCAAATTGTTTAAAGAAATTCTGGTCTTACTGACCATAATTGTTTTATTATTAAAATTATAATTAATTGTCTCGAAAGAGAAAGCCAGATGAGGCTGAATTGGAAAGTTTGAAAAGTTATTGAACTAATAGACATGTATTAGAATGAAATTCATCCTAAGAAAGGACTATTATTAATAGAAAGATAGCTCTTTTTATGATAATTTAGAGTTAATTGAAAATTATGTCATTGTGGAGTTATTAGGAAGAAATCAGAGTACTCACAAAAGGTCCAGACTGGGAGATCATGTTTCTGTCTTAAGAAAAGAAATACATTAATTAGTATAGAAGTTTACTCTTACAGAATACATAAATATGGCATTGCATCTTTTTTTATTTTAATTTAATATACCACAAATTTTCCATTTAAAGAAAGCTTTGATGAATAATTTATATGATTCAAATTAATCTATGGCAAAATTATCTTTCTATTGATTCACTGATACTACGCTAAGAAAAATATAAGATTTTCCCAATTTTTATGTAAATCGAGTTTGTTAATAAAGGAATGTATGAAGCATGAAAGAAATTTAATTAGGAATTTAGAGAATTAGACGATAGTTTACATAGTTCCGTTAATGCTAATAAACAGCTAACAGTTGGCATCTCGTGAGCTAAAAATGGCTAAATCAAGCAATTGAAACTGAATTCATAGCATATAACATAATTGGCTAAAGCCCGTATGACACGGTCCAATATATTGGCGAATACATTGCAGATTGGATTGTGTCCCATTTGCCACATGCCAATTTCCAACCCAATTTAAAAGCCCCAATTTCCCGATCAATTTCTCACCCATTCTGGCAATTAGAGCATGATCTATTTTCTCTGGCCAATCTCCAATCAGAAGTGAGTTAGGTCGTGCCCTAGTGTCCAAAACAAGAAGCTTCATGAAAACATCCTGTTCTTTCTTGTTGTGAAAGACGTGAAACATCCAGTAACGGATTAGGAGAGTGGCACGTTAGTTTTTGAAGATAATTCGAAATATTAATCGAAAATCTGGACGAAAGAGTTTTGC
>KZ308790.1:73845-125990 GCA_000376725.2 Ladona fulva
AAAAAAAAGCTGTTCAGCAAACATTGGACCAATTTTTTGTGAAAGAAAGCCGACTTACGACAACAGCCACTATGGACTCATCAGACAGTGATTAATTTTAATTTTGTTTTTCATAAATTAATTGAATAGTTTATTTTGTTTTAATTTAATACGTTTTTTTTTTTGTTTTTTGTATGTAAGTAATAAAATTTTATATTATTTTTGTTTTTTAAATGTTTACTTTGTTCAATTTTCTTTTTAAAAAGTAGTATTTTCGCAACCTTGGAACCTATCTTCGATCTTTACATGGTTTGCTATAGAAAATCTTAATTCACTTTGCGTCGTGTTTTTTTGGAACGTAACCCCGATGCAAAGTGAGGTATTGGTGTACTTTCTTACATCTAATCAGCATTTCCATGGGAAATTTTCTTGTAATGCAGAGCCTAATTTGTGACAGTAAGGAGAAAGCACAAAAATATCCATTTAAAGATGTTTTTAAAACATGAAAAATAATTACAAAACTATCCAGACAAAATTTGCAAAGAAATGTTCAGAATGGATTCATTCCGACTATCTTTCTTTACACACAGACTGAAATTATCAGGAGAAACATGTTTCTACTGCCAGATGCTACAATTGTTTCTTCTTTGTTGATTTAGTGCTATACATATGGCTTTCTTTCATTGCCATCACATTATTTTTTCCTTGGAATACATGCATTAAATTTCAATTATATTTAAGACAAAATAGAATTTTTTCAACTAGAAAATATGTCGATTTTAAGAGTGTAATGGTTCAAATTATTTCAACAATAAATAGTATGGCAATAATATTTATCCTCAAAAAAGGGTTAGGAATGGTTATAACCATGTATACAGAGAGATGAATACGTACTTTTTTCATATCTAATAATTCATCAAATAGTATATACAGGTACTGATAAAAAAGTTTGAGTGTCAACTTGAACACAAAATGAAAACGAAATGCAAACTGAATGAAATGACATGAAGAAGACTAAACAGCAGAACATGAGGTATGCGCAAATAATTACAGCACTGGCTAAAACTTGATGTGTGCTAATGGGAGTTATTCAGAAAGAATTTTTCATAATATTTTGATCCAAAGGGCACAATTAAAATATTTTGGTCATAACTTTGGATGATTGTGAGTTGGACGTTCTTAAGTTGGGGAGCATTTGAACTAATTTTATTGTTCCACATTAACCTTACCATTAACTGTTGCATATGCAATCAACATGTCAGAATATGCTCGAAGTGGTACTTCGGCAGAACCATCTGTCCCTGTTCTTTTTTCTTCTTTGAGTCCATGTGATTTTCCATCCCCTCTATAATATGACAAAACACAATGTCAATAAAACTATACAAACTTTTAATACCACAGATTCAGATATAAAAGATCTTGGCCAATTTGAAACAAGTTTATGTACAAGTCATTACAAAAGTTCCTATCATTTCTTTAACTAGATTAGAATAGTAAGCAGTTTTATAAAAATATTATATGCTTCATGTTTAAATAACAATTAGTGTTTTCAGGTTAAAACCATTGATTTTTGCTAAAATCCTAATTGTTTTGTAACACATCTGGTCTTACTGTTACAAGTGTATTTCCAATAAAAATTTCAAAACTGCACCAACTACAACTTTGTAATCTTCATTGGGAGTCTCCAGTTCTTTGTTTAAATCAAAGCATTAAAAAGCAACAATAAAGTTACAACACAAAATAATATATAAAAAATATTCAACACATGCAAACAAGTTCAACCAAAATATGCATCCACACTGCAGGAAAAGAAATTCTTGATACATATTTTTATAGTGAATTTATAGAGACATTTCATGGTTTACGAGATATGCCTTTAGCCTTAACAATTACAAAAATTGCTCAAAGTGGAGGGTTAGTCAATTCAACACATTCGTAACAATAGAAAACAGCTGTTTAACTATCAAATCATCCACAGAGATACTTTGACTGAAGCATACTATTAACTAAGCCTTGCAGCTAATGGCAACTACATTAGACACCTCTTGAAATTGTACAGTACAAAAGTAACTTGTAATAATCACATTAAGTATCAATAAATTCATTATTAGATTAAGTATACAAGCTTTCTTTCCCTGAAGACTACATTTTTTAACACCTTTGTGAGTGAATTGATAGAGGAGAAAGTTACCTGCAACACTGGAAGAAAAATAATTTTGGTTTTTTTGCCAAACGCTGACATTCTTTATTAGAAAATAATTCCAAGACTGAATTCATTCCAATTCTTTGACCATCTGCAGCCACAAAGTAATTTTCACCGCCAATTAGCTCTCCATGACAAAGTACAGCCAAAATACAAGAGTCTACGTTTGAATGGTCCTGAGATCCAGCATAAGTTTTCAGTTCTTTCACCATCTCCTACAAATCACGGTAGCTTGTAAATAAACTGCTGATTTTTCTAAAACATACTACAAATCTTTAATAAACGAACCATTCCTTTCAGGTCCCTGGCAATAATAACTGAATAGCCTAATTCCTCGAAAAGATTTGTTAAATTTTTTTCATCATTTTCTGCTCCAATTCTTTCTTCTTGGATGCCATTTTCATATTTTTTTATGTTTATAATCATTGCAAAGCCTTTTGGTCTGGAAGTCATTTGATATATCTGAAAAAGCATGAACTAGTATCAGATGCCATCTGTACACGCACTTACAAAAACCTTGAAATACGTACAGGAGTCTGCAACTGGGAACCCATTTTCATTTCTGCTGAGGAATGTCGAACTCTGATTTTCAAAGGTTCCGTTGATATGTTGATATGGGAATGTGGATGTTTTTCTGCGAATTCCTTCATTCGGATCAACGTATTTGGATCTTCAGTGTGATAATTGGCAAGTTGACATGGGTGAACTCTAAAAATTAGCAAAACTTTCATTTCCAAGAAAACGCAATAGACACAAAGTTATAGTTCCGACATCAACTCACCTTCGAGAATATTTTGGAAGGGTTACACCAGGATCCAACAACGATGCCAGACGATAATGACCGGTGTCGTGCAAGGCAGAAACCAATTTTGTAAAAGCTTCAGGGCCCCGAGTTAAAATGTTCAAGTACATATCCCTTACTGAGGCACGATCAGAAACATTCTTGACGAAGAAAATAATCGGCTTAGGAGCAACTGGCTCTTGTAGTAGATACCTTTAATTAGACATATCACTTACCTTGTATTTTAAAGCCATATTTTCAAGAAAAACCCCCTTTTCCACTAGTTTTGGCAGTAAGATCGCAAAATCAGTGCTGTCGATGAGGAATGGGATATTCGAGCGAATTATCGCTCTATGTGTAGGATCCATGTTTTCCTTTTACAAGTTCTACGACCACAAAACACCAATACTAGCAATAAGAGAAGTGCACACCCCTTCCAAAAAAAAGGTGGATGCAAAGAATGACCTCAGCGCTCCGGGCTCCGGGTGTGGTGGATTGTAAGCTCAGAGCATGAGAATATTTACTTCCAAATTCACTTAATGTATGGAAAGTTTTCCTCTCATAGCCTTCTTGTGCAATTGACACCCAAATATAATTTCGGCTTATTTATATTTAAGAACTGGTAAATATTTGATAGTGGTTCGACAGCCTTTCAATATTTGATAGTGGTTCGTCAGCCTTTATTTTTCCACTATCAAATATTGACCAAAAAAATTCATAACCACATCTACTCACTAATAAGAGTTCAAACAAACGCTGTTGTGATACATTAGCCCAATACGTACGAATTATTAAGGACAATGAAAATTTACGTGAAGAAGACAATATTACCGTCAGACAACAAAGTGAAGTTTAAAGTCACTATAATATAAGAATAAAATAAACTTATCAATGTACAGCTAATTCTACACTTTGACAATCCGTCGTAAGATTTCGCTCTGAAAACTGACAGCATTGTGACCTTTCCGTCGTCTGCTAGTAACCTCAGTCCCAGCGTGGAACACGTTCAGCAGCTTTGTGTCTTGTGACTGAAGTTATTGGATTAACACATTTCTCTAATACACGTTAGTTGTAGACATTTAAAAATTGGAAATTCGCTTCACATAATACGTACCAGTAGTGTAGCTTTCATCAAACAACAGACTCTCACATATCACGTGAATATTCACATCGTATTATGTATAATTCTAAGTTTTTATTGATTTCGACTATGAGTTCATACATTTACTAAAATATTTCGTCAATATATAAACTGACTAGTAAATGTATATATTTTCTAAGTTCATGCTTTTACTGTAACATATTAAGTTCAGGACCAAGTGCCACTATATTTCATCAAGTGTTACCTCTAATATTTTGATATGTTCTTCTAATCTTATGTCTATGCATCTAGATAATAAACCTATATAATTTCTATCGCTTTTAAACTTTTTAGTATCAAGTGATGTTGATTTTTCCCTATTTATCTTCATACCATTATCTGTAAGCTGTTCTTTTGGTTGAGTCATTGTTTGATTTAGGTTGTGACCACGACTCAGAAATTTTCCCATTTATGGGAGCTATAGCTATCTCCATATAAGATACTATGATATAAAAGGAAGATCATTTACATAGACAATACATAATAATAGACCAATTACAGAGAAAAGTAGACTAGTGTTGTGCATGCTTTAGTGCTTCAATTTTTTACCTAAAATCCCATGGGTAACACAATCAAATACTTTCAGAATATCACACACAAGTCCTAGCATTGAGTAAGACTCCTCTAATGAATGTGAAAGATTATTTACCATATCTTTTAGAGCTGTTACAGTAGTGTTTTTTTGACATCCATGTTGGGAAGAGGTGATTTGTTTCTCCATACTCAGTGAGTGATAATGCATTAATCAATCTCTGTTCCAGAGACACCCTGACATTGCCCCCCTTTACAAGACTATCTGAGAGTAAATTAGTAAACTACTATAGATTACCTGTGTAGAATATTATACATCAGTTTTATCATAGGTAAGTATAATGATAAACTTGTGCTAGTATATGAACTTGTATTCAAGTTAATAGAGTTAAGGTAATTATGAACTATTGTAGAGCATCACCAGGAAATATAATAAGTAAAGTTCTGTTCTAGAGCATAATTTTCTTCAATCTGTGCATTCATGCATCACCTAACTCAATAATAAGTTCAAATTGGTATAATTATGTAAAATCTAAAAACTACTTTAATTTAACCATAGGTCTTGATGCCTGTCTTTATTTTCATATAGTTTCTATTGATGCATATGATAATGAAGTCCTCCAAATCATTTCATTTCCTATAGTTCTAAATGTATTTAAATCCCTCCCTTGCATCAATTCCATTTGTACGTAAGATTCATCCATACATTTTCTCTTGTAATTATATTCACAATTAATAAACTTCCAGTAGCAGTAACTGTCTTTCAGAGAATATCTATATTTTAGTTTCAATTAAAAATTCATTATATCTCCTTTTTGGAAATTTCTATCTACAAATCGTGCAATTATTCCTCAATCCTACATTTAACTTTCCCCTCCACTCAGTTGAGAGAATTGTTAAAAGAAAAGAAAGGATAATTGCTTCAAGAAGTGTCTTCCAAACCCTTTCACCTTTGGAAAAACCACTGTGCAGATGGATCAGGCTTCCTTTCTTAGGAAGTATATCATACAAATTGGCTAACATGCTGCTGGCAGGTACCAAAATGGGCTTCTACAGTGTGAGAAGCTTGCAAAAAGAATTGAGGGTGAAAGATAGGAAGGATCCCCTAGACCAGCCAGGGGTCTACCTCCTAGAGTGTGATGATTGTTTTTTCTGTTACATCGGTCAGAGAGGGCGTTGTGTAAGAAATGGAGCAGAGCACAAAAGATGTTTCTGGTTGGGACATTCCACCTCGGCCTTTGCCAACCACCTAATGGCAATGGGACATACCAGTTCCTTCACAGCAAGACTCCTCCACTGCCAGCTGGAAGGGAAGAAGTTGGATGCCTTGGAGAAGATAGAGATATATCCCTTACCCCTAACCTGACCAATGACCTTACCTACCATGACCCCTCCCCTCTCCTTTCCCTCCCATCAAAACTCCAACGACTTATATAAATCCCTTATTTCTGAGATGCTGTACCTGATGATGACTGTCATGGTCGAAACAGTCATGTTTAATAAATATCTGTGGAAAATACGAAGTACAGTATTGAATTATTTACAACATGGTTATAGTAATGGGTGATTTAAATGCAAAAATAGGTAAGAAAACACATCTATCCAAAGTAGCAGGAAAACACTCAATTCATGATAAAACTAACGACAATTGTGACAGTTCACAAAAACAAATAGATTAATTATAAAAAGTACAACATTTCCACATATAAAGATCCATATCGGAACATATAAAGATCCATATCGGAACATGGAAGATACCAGGATCCAGGGAAGTAAACCAAATCAATCACATACTGGTCTCTCAGAGACACTCTACATTGGTTATACAGAAGTTTAACAATAATAAAGCTCTGGGGGAAGACAACATTAAGGCAGTAAAATACGAAAGTAATGACTAATGCAATACATAAGCTTATCTGTTTAATATGGGAAACAGACAAAATGCCAGAAGGATGGAGCATGGGGATCCTATGCCCAATATATAAAGATGGGAACAAACTGGTCTGTGAGAATTATAGAGGGATAACACTGTTAAATGTGGTGTATAAAATACTATCCAGCATCATTAATGAAAGGCTGAAAGTAGTAACTAAGAAGGTAATTGGAGACTATCAGTGCGGATTTAGATTCAATAGAAGTACAATAGACCAACTGTTTGTAAATAGACAAACTATGGAAAAATGCTATGAGCATAACATTGAACTGCATACGCTGTTTGTAGATTTTACAGAAGCATATGATAGCATAAACAGGATCAAATTATTAGAAGCAATGGAAGACTTGGAAATTCCACCTAAAATAATTAGATTGATTAAAATGACATTGAATAAGATGATGGCTAAAGTTAAAATACATAATCAAATGAATTTGAATTCAGCACTGGAGTAAAGCAAGGAGGCTGCCCATCGATCACATTGTTTATTCCAGGATTACACAAAGCTGTAGAAACAATAGACCAAAGAGGAACAATATTTAAGAAATCAAGCCAAATGAGTGCATACATTGATGATATAGTACTCATCACGAGATCTAAATACAGAATAGTGCAGATATGTAAAGAGTTGGAGAAAGAAGCAAGTAAAATGGAACTGATAGTTAATTTCAGTAAAACTAAATATATGGTTATGAACTCATCCGGCAAACCTAGAGTCATCCAGGACCTGGAGATAGGACAGATAAAAGTTGAAGGTGTACGAGTATATGAGTTTAAATGCCTGGGGAATATAATTGACTGTTAAAACAGAAGCAGAACATGCATAAATGAAAGAATACAAGCAGAGAATAAAGCATACTATGCAAATATGAAGATGCTTAGTGCAAGCTAATAAACAGAAACACTAAAATACAAATATGTAAATCATTTATCAGTCCAGTAATAAAAAATGGAGCAGATATCTGGACACTCACAATCACACAAGAGATGGCCTTAGAAGGTTTGAAAGGAGAGTATTGCAAAGAATATGAGGACCTATTATTGAGAACTGATCATGGCAAAGGAGAAGCAATGAAGAACTGACGACAATAATGAGCGGGAAGGATGTGGTTACATTCATAAAATCCCTGAGAATACAATGGTTGGGCCATGTGGAAAGGATGAAAGAAACAGCAATGCCAAAGAAGGCACTGGAAGGGAGATCGTATGCCATTAGACAGAGAGGAGGGCTTAGATTGAGGTGGCTAGACGACACAATAGAAGACCTAAGGAAGATGAGAGTAAGGAACTGGAGGCAGCTAGCCAGAGACAGAGAGAAGTGGAGGTTGGAGGCCAAGGCTCACATAGGGCAGTAGCACTGAGGAGAAGAAGACATTTTTATTGAAATAATCATTCAACCTGCTGATAATGTGCTATCCTGCTCTCTAACTAAAAGGTTTACCCACCAATGGCCTAGGATATGACTTGAGAGAAAAGAGAGAACTAAAACTTGACATAGGAGTTTCAACGATTTTGTTATATATCTGTTGCATTTATTACCACCGAAACAGCATTATTAATCATCTATGGCAGAGAATTGCAATGAAGGATAGGACTGCTTATGAGAAGAAGATTATTGATAACTTAAAATAACCACTTGTGAGAATATTCTGAAATCGTCCCTAGGAAGTTCTTGGATCATCCCATGTGAGAAAATACTATAAAGGAGATAAATTACTGAATAAGAAATGACCTCAGCCTTACATATGAATTCAGATGTCCCCAATTCAGAATGAAAGAAGTGCAACCTGAAGGAAAGGTTCCTTCTTCTTCACAAACTTCTTGGACGTATTCTCAGCTATAAATGACCAGTATTGCCAGAATTTCAGATAAAATGTGAACGGAAACCCATGATGAGACTGAGGAGCACAATAGGAGTTTGGAAGCTATATTTTCAAGAATATTCCATAGATTCACCCTTAGGTTAGGCTTTATGGAGAAGTGGCAGAATATAGGAGTATTTGTTCAAAACTGAAACATAGCTGCAATTGCAGCATTTAAACACTGCAAGGCAGTTCTTATGAGAAGTAGGCTGTAAATGTCTCCACCAGGGAAAGAGTTTCATTCTCTGCCTCCAAATCCTCTGGTTTCAATGGTTGTAGATTTTTTGAGATTTTTGTCTTACCCAGAATATGAGGCAAAGTCTTTCTGACAATTTTGGTGCTAACCCTAAGAGAGGCTCCTTTTTGTATACATTAGAATATCTGAGGCAGTTTTTGCCTAGTGCGTAGGCTTCTATGGACAGGACTCCCAAACTCTCTATGGACTCAAAGCTGCTGAGGGGCGGTCTTTATTGCCATTCCCATCCCTGGTGCAGAGCACACACTGCAAGCATTAGAAATTAATTCCTAAAAGGAGCTAGCTTGTCTGAATTCAAAGAATGCAAAACTGTAATAGGTCAACACTCTGTTGCTGAGGATAATACAATACATGTCATAAAAAGATCTGTGCTCAGGTGAATAAAACTCTTAAGTCCATGAAGCAATCTAAAAGAACCATATGCATAAATATAATAAATTAGTAGCATAAATTATGAAAATTATAAGAAGTAAACGTGAAAATATGAATCATCTATGTTTCTTGATTATTTGTACATCCTCTCCCTATCATTAGTACATGTAATAACAGTTATGTGAATACATAAAGAAGTAAATATGAAAACATGAAATTTTTGTGTTTCAAAACAACATTTCTCAAACTTTTTGGTTCCAACTTCATGTGGCAGTAAGATAATGTTCTAATATTGCCTTGGACCAATGAGATCAGCATATGTACAGAATATGTCCTACTTGCATCAAATACACAGTGTAAAATATATACATATGTATAAAGGAGAGAGGAAATCATGGAGAAGTATAATTGATTTCCTTTCATGTGATAAAGCTCAGGGAGACCTGAAGATAGATAAAGAAGAGACGCAGATAGAAAAATGAGAGATGATAGGATCTGAATGAAGTAGTGATCATTAACTGGTTATCTCACTTAGTGGATGGTGTAGACCTAGGATATAAATAATGAGTCAAGTGACAGTAGTATGTACTAAGCATCAGTAGTGAGGAGAAAATATACAATTCAGTACATTCAAGTGAAAGATGCTTTGTTGAAATAGCATTGGACTCCACTCACAGCTCAATATGAGTGACCTCAATGACAAATTCAAGTATGTATTAATGCATAATACTTGAGCATTTAAAATACTTACAGTTCTAAATATGTGTGATATATCATTCTTGGGAATTTGAGAATGATTGATAATTGTTTAAATTTTGAAGCCTAAAAATTGCTACTCAACCTCATAATTGCTTTGAATTTGTTGAAACCAATAACCTCACTTTCAGTATCTAAGTTTAGATATGTTACAACCTTTCATTCTTACATCTTAAAATGAGTTAACATTGATGTCTTTAACTAGTCAGAGCAATGTAAGCTGGCTTAATGCATTTCCATTTTCTACATTGGTGTGCTATAGTTTTAATTTAACAAAAATATATTTTGTATTCAGCATAATATATAAAAAATACTATGGCCATTAAAAGTGACAGTAAAAATTCCACTTAAAAATGGTGTTATGATAAAAAATAATAGCATCAACTAATACATTTATTATCCACTTGATGATGTCGATCATTCGCCGAAACTAGTCGTGAGTTTTTATTATTTGTTTTAATAATAGATATATTGTGGAAAAAGTACAACTATTCTCGTTCTCTTCATAATACTAATTCAGAATTTCAGTTCAGGAAACTAATTCAGATACAGACCAACATAATATTCGAGATCCTTCTATTTGGGCAAGGCTTAATTCTCATTGTTAACCAGTATCTAGGAATGGCATTTCTGTACTCCCCTTACTTCTTTGACATTCCATTGCCTTCACGATTTTCTTCCCCTATCACTTTGGCCAAGAGAGAAGCAACTGAACTTGATTACAGACTTCAATAAACAAAAAGAGTTGCTAACCTACTGCTGTACAGTAAACACATTTCATGAATTTATAATCCACAGCAGGAGGTGGCCAACCCTCAATACCATCTTCCTTTCATTTCTGTCATACTTAAAGATGTAATTGAATTATAGATACAAAAGTTAACATTTTCTTTAAGCAAAACACAGAGATATTTTTTCTTAGTGAACTGATTATGTGATTTTTGATAATCAGGAAAATTTTCTACGAAATAAATGTGAGTAAATGGTTTAATTCTTGTTGCAGGTATCAAATAGCTCAGAAATCTGTTTTCCTAATATCCACACAAATTAATCCTTGTAAACTGGAAAGAAAAAGACTCCCAGTTATGGAGAGATTGGAATTCTCACCCAGATATCAAGTTCTAACTACATGTGAGATGCAGTAGCAGTGACAGAATGTGGTTAAAAGAAGGCTACACAGAAGCAGATTAAAAAGGCAAAATATTTTAAGAGGTAATTTTAATGAAATAAATTCATAGCCATGCTTAGAAAAATGTTTGGGAACATTTATTTAAAACACAAAAGTAATCCACACTATTACTTCTAAATAATTACCTATTCACAATATGCTTGAAGGATTCATTCCATTACATAAATCCCAACTGACTTAAAATATCTGTAACAAAGAAGGTTACCAAGACCAATTTGTTTAAATCTTAGTCTCAATGGCAGTAAATGAGATCTGATCTGAGGACATCAGGTCATCCACTTCATAAAAATTTATATATGGTTGTGCAAAATGGTACCTTATAACAGATACCAACTTGCAGAAGCTGAAGGATTATATTTTCTAGAATTTTGAAAGACTGAATAAAAATTTAATGGTGCTTTAGTATTTACATAAATGGCTCATTTTGCTCTACCAGAACTCTAAAACTGATATTAGCTGCCAAAATTATACAAAAAATACATTTATAAACAAAAAATTACAATGCTTCTGGAGCATAAAATAATCATGATTCTATTAGAAATTAAAGCCCGGATATCTACAAGTTAGTGAAATTGCTTGAACAAATAATATAAGTTCCATCAAATAAACACTTTCAGGAGTAATACAAAATCTTGTCTGTTTTCAAAAATATGTTCTGCCGCAGGTTATGCATCACATTTGAACGTTTGCTTTTATCAAGATTGTGTGCCAAAAGAAAAGCTTTCTTTCGAAGATATGACATGAGTATAAATGATTCAGAAATCTTGTTTCACTTTAAAAGGTAAGGATATCACCCTTTGATTTGTGCAGTATCTTTCATCAGCAATATATATGGTGAATTAATACTTTTCAGGGTAATGATGAGATAAAGCTAAGGCTTTTGATGGTGTATGCATCTTTTACATCAACCAAAAACCTGATTCGGAGCAAAATATCTAAAAACAGCTCTTGGTAAAACTAATCAAAATTCCATTAAAAGCGATATATTTTAATGTAGCTTCAAAAACATTTTTTAAATTTTTGTGTTATGTTTGTGAGACTAAATAAAAAGCGTAGCAATTTTGCTCACTAGAACAGAAAAAAATCCGGAAATTACATTTCTGGAAAACAGACTTTTACAAATTCTTCCAAACAAATCATCAATACTTTTACTTGGCACATTTCCATTAAAAACAGTACATAGGAAGTTGCCTTAAGGAATGACGAAATATGATGCAATTTTCAGCTTAAATATAAAATCGTAGTTCCTATGAAAATTTCAGTGAGCACTGTTGCAAAAATTATTTATATTACCATTGCAATTAATACTTGTTTGGTGAAAAACTTACATACTGTGGAATAACTTTAACCTTTTCTCAAATTTCTATTTCTGTAAGGATTAAGTCCAGTTTTTACTTCACATTGCATTTCTGCAATACTCATAAAATGTTTGTTTTCAATTTTTTGCCAATATCTTTTACTAGAATGAAAGTAACACCCTAAGATTTACCACAGCTCTTCTCAATGCTGGAGTAGAGCATGAAGTTTTCCAAACAAAAGCCACAATAGGGTTATGTTCATCTGAACTAACCTGAAAGAGTCATCACAATTTCAATACAACTTTTTATCACTGTACAACCTCACAAGGAAAAAGAAATTCACACAACAGGAGTTTTGCATTAAGATTTCACAGAAACACAGATCATAGGAATTCCTCCTTGTTTAAAAATGTTGGCCCACAGAAAATGAACCTTGGACCATATCAAAAAAGTTTTACAGCAGCCCTCCCGGTTGACTGTTGCAGCTCATTCTGGCTTTCACTACCATTAACAAGAATGTAACATATCTATCTTCAACATCGGATGATGAAACATGATTCACATTAATGTTCTCAGTGATGGAGAAATCAGAGCCAACCAATGTGAAAGTGCTTCTTTCTAACCATTTCAAAGCATCTGTTAGCCACCCAAGGAATAACAAAGCTCATCACTTCACTTTATAGTCAACAAATAAAGCACCAAAATAAAAATCTCTGAATAAGAATTGAATTGATCATTTAAAGCTGCTTTTATAAGGCAGAAAGGAATCTGTTCCAAAATTTCTAATTTCCTCAGAATGAAAAAATCTGCAGTAAAAAAATTGACAAATTCTTTTTACAAATCTCACTAAAACCAACAATGAAAAAATGACCTTTTAGTTTTAACCATCTTTTCACGTTCTCACAGTTCCTATCATCATTTCCACTCATTTTCTCCACTAAAAAGATCTGTTTTGTCAATACCATCTTCTTCCATACTGCCTTGCTTACAAGAAGAACAAGATAAATAAAAACTCTCATGAATGGCTCATATGTTTGATGAATAAAGAGTGTTTGTCTTCATTTCCTTTAAAAACAAGGATTCCTTCAAGTTTTCAATGAGCTGCTTAGAATCAATAGCGAACAATTTTTCAGATATCTAACCATATCCTATACACTGAGCTCACATGTTGTATGCAACGTAAATAGGGTCTAATTGGTCTGCTAGAAAACCATCTCGGAGGTGCATGCGTTGCTTCTCTCCACGAGAATTAACTGGCACCACACCAGGGTCAACCACCACTGCCACCCCAACTACAAGATGGTGCTCTTCTAGCACAGCATTTGTCACCAAGGGAACAAGATCCAGAGCTTCATTCTCATTCCCATCCAACTCCACCACAACCACCAACAAATTGGTCCAAGTGAACACCGCACTGAAACAGAACAATTCAATCACTTATGGAAGGCTATCAGAGATTCCATAACAGCTGTTACCTTATGGAAGGCTATCAGAGATTCCATAACAGCTGTTACCTTATACCAGAATGGATCAAAATAAATGTAATAATTTCCTATCCAAAGAAAATATTTTGATCCTTTTAACTGATGTTATCTTTTTAAGGAGAAAACCATCCTTCATGTACAAGAGTAAATCTCCATAAAAATTCTTTAAGTAAATTACAAAACTCTATTTCATGTTTTAACAAGTAATAAATTCAAAATGTGGGTGAATAATGTTAACAGCAATTAAATGAAGAACCTTTTGGTTAGAGCAACTGCCTGGTAAATGGGAGACCCAAACTTGATTCCTGGCTATGACATTATTCTTCTCTTTTGGCTTATTTTAATATGCATTGCTCACTGCTTACTTCTAATTAAATACTCTGACAATTATTGCTAATTACAATTAATATTGACTTACTTTGAATGAAATATCACATTTAACCATATATAATACACCTTAAATATAAGACAATCCTTCATTCTCTTACCTTCAGATTAGGAAAAATGGTTTTATTTAAATTTTCTGGATATTCAAGATTTTACTACACAACATTTTAATCTTAAAAATAAAAAAAATAACATTTGATTAAAAATTTTCAAGTACATAAATATAAAGATTGTGCACAATAATTCTTTAAAACTGAGAGTGATATTTGCAAGGTGTGCATTGCTACAATAGCTAATTCAAAAATTTAGAACACTTCATTTCAGGTGATAGTGTTCATTTGGAGGAGAGTGATATTAGTTACTCTTCTGCATCTAAACAAGAACCACATACATTACATTACAGAAATTTTGATAAAAATATGCCCTTAAAAAACAACTTTACAAATCACAGGCTTCAATATTTTAAATACATGTCTACCAGTCATTTCTAAATTACTCCCATCATATTCACTCTTACTTGAAGATTCTCTTGTTACTTTAACTTCACCAAATATTTAATTGTCAAATACTCCTCAGCTTTAACATCACCCCAAGTCAACTAATCTATTTTCATTCTCACCAACAGATCATTAGTCATCTGTTCAGGTTTATTGTATTTGCACACTCTCTCTCTTCATACATTTTCTTTTGGATCCTTTGATTATTCCTTTTTAATATCACAAACGTGTAATTTTTCATTTCCAGTTCTTTTTAAGTAAGTTCACTCCTTTCTCATTAAAGGTGCTAGTCCATGGCACATCAAAGTACACTAGTGTTTCAATGGCAATTCCAATCTGACCTTTTATGTAACTTGGTGCCTTTGATACTCTATCTGCTTCTTTCTAGAATCAGAGTTTCTGTGCAAGTTTTGTCCATTTCCAAAGACCCAGACCATTTCACTAAATAAAACAGTCCATCCTTACTCCAAGCAAACTATTCTTGTCAATTTTAGTCTTGAATTCTTCTCATAATGCTAATCATCTAACTATTAGATCAGTGGTTCTTAACCTTAACAGTTGCTGGCACCCCCTGAATTGAATACCGAATTCATTGAACAAAACTCTCTTCTTGACCCATTACAGTCTGGCTTTCGGAAACTTCATTCGACCTCATCTGCTCTAGTAAAGATAACAGAAGACATCCGCAGATCTATAGATTCTAAGAAAATAACTGCGTTGGTACTACTCGATTTCACAAAAGCATTCGACTCGATTAATGTAGATATTATGACGATCAAACTTAAGATGATGGGTCTCTCTGACACTTCAGTCTCTTGGTTCTCGTCCTACCTTCACAACCGTCAGCAGAAAGTAGTTTCCAATGAATCGGCGTCCGAATGGGTTGAAATCGACCGAGGACTTCCTCAAGGATCAATTTTAGGCCCCTTACTCTTTTCCTGTTATATCAATGACTGCGTCAAGGTAATTAAATTCCGTAGTTATCACTTGTACGCAGATGATCTTCAGATTTACTTGGACTCAAGTCCCTCAGAACTACCTCAATCGTTGCATAAAATTAATTATGATCTCCAACTCATCAATAACTGGAGTAAAGACAATTTTATTAATCTTAATCCTGCTAAATCACAGGCAATTTTGATTGGATATCCAAAATTACTGAGCTCTGTAAATAGAGTCTGCCTACCGGTACTAGAACTAAACGGCACCGCAATTCAACTCGAAAATTCAGTAAAAAACCTCGGTCTCCTCATAAATGAAACCCTTACATGGACTAATCATGTCGTACAAATATGTAAAAAAGTTAATTTTTCGCTATACTCACTTCGACGATTAGGAAATTTCCTCCCCCCCTCCATGAAGTTACAACTAGTAAACTCTTTAGTTATGCCTCACTTCGACTACTGTGATATAGTCTATCAGGATCTGTCAGGAGAACTAAGCGTCAAATTACAGCGCATGCAAAACGCCGCGGTGAGGTTTATTTTCAACTTAAAAAAGTACGATCACGTTTCCGAACATTACTCCAAGCTCTCTTTGCTAAAACTANAGAGGAAAGCTTCGATTTCAGGAGTTCCACTTGATGCAGGATCTTAGCTCTCGCAACTGTAATCTCAAGAAGCTTGAAAAAGGAAAGGAAGTTGTGGGGTGCGGCGCGGCAAAGAGGAAGAGCCAATCGCTAAGGGGTGCCTCCTCGCAATTCACCCTCTCCCTTATTCGTTTGCGAAAGAGGGCGCCTGAGTCGAATGAGGCGCTCCGAAGGGTTAGTTTGACCCGTATTTCACTGGAAAGATTAGGGTGCGAGGAATCTTCCGCCACGCGTTCCCCCTTTACTTAGTGCGATGCGGGCGTGCCTTGATGCGAAGTAGAGAAATTAGAATGAGGGAGAAGGAACGGAATGAGGGAATCGAGGTGACTTCTTCGGGTCATTCACCTCTAGCGATAAATCTTTGACGGATGAACAATTGGATGTTGGTTCTATATTACTCTTCACATATTTGTATTTCTTCATATGTTGTATGTATTGTATTTTCTTCTTGTGTCTTTTTAAAGTGTTTTAGCCAGTTTTTGATTAACTTTAGGTTCGCTCTAAATATTTGACGTGCTTTTTATTAAGCGAAATTATGTTTTTTCTAATCATTTCCAAATTTGATAATTTTGTAAGATACAGGTTTTTTATGTTAATATGTTGCTATTCGTTCTTTTCTGGTTATTTCTATTGATTTGTCTTCATGTCTTTTATAAATCTATTAATCTACTTTAAACATCAAGTTTAGTTTTCTATCTGTAGGTTTCGCAGGTTTTTCATACCCTCCTTCTTGAGGGTGTTTTCCTGCAGTGGAGATTTTTCCCTAAGCTCTTGGCTTAGGTTTTTTTTTTTTGAGAACCTTCTTTGAGATTCAGTCACATTTGTACCTCTGATGATGATGTTTCTGACATCGAAATGTACATTGTACACATGTTGTTTCTTTGATGGTGTTTGGTGTATGTGATGGGTGATATTATTTATAGCCATCAGCGGTTTTTCCCTTGATAATGAAATAAGGGAAAGAATTTGCGTTAATATACCGTTTAAAAAGCCGTTCTAACTTTTGTAAATCATAATGAAGCAAATGAGAAACTTCTTCAAATAATTTAACTCTACCTTTTCTGAATATCTTGTGAAACAAAATTTGAATGCATAATATGAATATTTTAGCTAAAGAATGATTCAAACTCACCACTCAGCTATTTTCTTGTGGCTTCTCAGAACTGAATTTTCAATGTCAATAGGGTGATAACGCATCCCTCTAAGCATTATTGTCTCGTCCAGAGCTCCAACAACAAAAACAGCATCATGTAGTTCTAAAAGAGGAATATTAGAGATGTTTAAGTAAGGAAATTTGACTTCTGCATGAAAAGAAACTGTCACAAAACAACACATTTACATGCAGACTAATTTGTAATGCTATAAAGTTATTGAAAGAGCATTCAGCATTTTAACCCTTAGTTAGTCAAAAACTTCTATAAAATTGGATGAGGATATCTACATTGAACAGATTTATTCTGAATACCTTTTCATTTCCAATTTTCTTTAGAAATTATTTCAATTTCTATCAACTACTTAGCTATACTTGTATCAATACAAAGAAAAGGCTACATCCTCTCATGAGTTGTGAAACTTTTTCCAAAATGTGAAAAGGAACCTCTTTAAGAACATTCAACCGCTAAATAAAATATGAATTGTTTTTTTCTTTTGCAGATCAGAAAATATTTTACCTTATAAATGAAAAGATAAATTTTACTTACTATATGAATAACTCTCATTAAACTAACAAATATCATGATGAGAAGTTCATTAAGAACTTTCATTAACTTAAACACTTATTCTTTCTTGAATTTCTTCTCTCCACTTCTCCACTTTGAGCACTGAAAAATGTTCTTCAGTCTACTTTAATTATTTGGAAAACTGATACTGATCATAATGGCAGAAATACTTTAAAGAAGCAAACTTTCAGCAGATTTATTAACTTAATTACAGAATGTTTTGCAACTCCCATCGCATTAACTGACTGCTTTAGGATCTTTAATGAATCAAAAAGAGCAAAAAAAAGGCTTTTTTTATTTTAACATTCCTTACACACATTAGGTATTAATCACACCTTGTGGAAGCTAGCAAGGAATTCAATTAGATGTTGAGCTTACCCAGTTCCACTGAGTTACTGCCAATGAAATTAGTGTTTAGATAAGTAGAATAAAGAGTCTAAAGAAGCATTAAGAGATATATTGATGAGTGCATATAATTTAAGTTTGTTTTATCAAGACCATCCATTCAGAATCCATGTTCTGAATAAATCACAGGAGTACCAAAATACTTCAAATAGATAAAAAATACAAAATTTTAACTACTCAAATGAAGAGTTACATGGAAGATGCAATTCTCTAGTTCCAATTTTGCCCAATAAAAATGATAGAGTGTATGTATGTGTGCTTGGTTTTGTGTTTTATTGGTTTCTTTTCTAGTTGAACAAGAAAAAAGTCTATCAAATATCACATGAAACTTTTCAATTGATAAACAGGATAAAATTATAATCAAATCACACTTTTACTTTGCAATCTAGAATAGAAAACTAACTAACTCATTACGTAAAAATAAATCTCATAAAAATGCATTCTTATCAAATCACATAAATGAAAAAATGAAAATATTCGATCGAGAAGTACTGTAAAAATATAGTAGTTACTATAATATTGCTGTAGTTAAAATGAATCCTCATGACTAACTAAAGGGTTAACAAAATCAACATCAAAAGATCCACAATCCACCACTATACTGCAAACACTGGCAATTACTACAAACCGAATAAACATTTCTCGACTTTGATGAAATTATTTCTGACGGAAGATAATTTATGCCCAAAAAATTAATTAGGAATACATTTTATTTTTGACCTTATGTATAACAAAGTTTTAAGGCATAGAAGACAACACCAAGATGTAAAGAATAATTTCATCCAAATTAAGAAACTGTAGTAAAGATGCACCACTGAGATGGTTAAAATGTTTGTACTGCCACCTTAACTTAAGACAGGTGAATGAAACTCAGTCATTCAGTAGCACATTAAATACTACTTCATCTTCAAAGCCATTTGATAATTATGCAATCAGTACAATGCTCTTTTGCAAATTCTTCAGCAATACTTCCACTAAGACAAAGAGCATTTCAAGACATATACATGCTATGTATGACATCACTTTACAATATTGATGATCACCAATTTTTCAATCTTCATCACTCTCATGACAAAAAATGCTGCACTCATAATGTACACAATTCTACCCAGCCCCACCATCCCCATAAAACATGCCAATTGTAAAAGAATAAAATTTCAAATTCATAGCAGTTTGGAAACTCATAAATATTTCCAACAACAATTTCATCAATTGGATTGCAGTTGATGTTTAGTTGCATTCAACAAAAACAATTGATGCTTTGAAAAATAAAAACAATAAAATGATTTGGATACTAACTGAATAAAATACTTTAAGCAATCACATGGTCCAGACTTGAGAGGTAAGCCAACCATGTGTTTGCTCCAACCACCAACCTTTCTCCCCCATAGCCAATGAAGACTGAGATCCATCCAAGGAGGTCGGAACAAGTTGCTGTGAGAGCTCACCTCCAACACCAGTTGGTAATACTGTTGTTACAGCACCAGAGCTTCCCACGCTACCTCCCCCAACCGACACTTCATCTCCACCTGCAGCAGGTGTATCCGACTGCACACTCTCTGTGCGTCGAAGGAAACCCAAGTACCCAGTTCGAGCATAAGTTTCTCCAGTGTTGCCAGTCACCAGGCGAGCGTTAAAATGATCGCCATAATCACTTTCATCTCCATATATTGTGAAGTATCCACTAGCATTGTGTGGGGATTGGACCCATATCTATAATGGTAAGTGTAAACAGATTAATAGAACTGAGTAAACAAGAATGGAATGATCCAAGTAAAAACTATGTAAGGACAGCCTAATTTACATTCCCTAAATTATAATTTAGTAAACTCTCAATTATTTGTGCTAATGGGTGGATGATGAGGCAAGGATTATTGGAAAACACTGATAATTGAAAAATATGGTTGTATTATCACCATATATGCGACATATAAAATGCATCTTTCCACAAAAAATAGGATAAAAGGCAGGATGTGTCTTATGTGAGGATATAGATTTTCCATGGTATTTGTTATGATAGATCAAGAATACAGTCCTAACCTACTGCACCTTATTTCTATACACTGCTGGACCACACTTTGGTTCTTCTTCTTCATTCAACACCCTCCACAAATTTAAATACTTACTATTTCTTGGGAATGCTCAGTTTAAATGATTTTATAGTGAACTAACTGAATGCTGAATTTTATATTGCATTTTCAAATTTGGGCTGGAGTAGTAATGACATTCAATGTGTTACTGGATCAAACGATTAAATTTGTAATATAAAAATTAAAAAGAAAGCAAGTGAGAGCTCATTTTTATAGCTATGAAACAAATAAATTACAACATTGAGAGCAGTTAGAATATTATGAAATCACAAACATGCAGTCAATGCATTTTTACAGTGAGTAACAAAACAATCAATCGATCTATGTATTCACTTGATTGCATAAATAATAAAACTATTGCATTAGGCTAATTTAAAGTAACGTGGAAGTGATTTTTCTTTTACTATAAGCATTTAAAATAGATAGTAAGTTTTAACTGTTTACTCAATTTCTTCATTTTTTCTCCTGTAATCCAGCAAAGTTTTGATGAAGAGCTGAACTATTTTTAATTATACAGCTCTTAATCTCTAAAATATTAGTGTAAGAGCTATTTGAAGGACCAAAACCAATGTCCGAAGTTAACTACAGCAAACTTCATCAGCTCACTTTTCATCTGAATTACATTCTGAATTGTTTTTAATTCAGCATCACACTCTTGCATACTTTTATTTTCGCTTGTCTAACAGAAGGTTTGATTGTCAGAACTAATGTACATGGGAGAAAGCCAGTAATGTATGGGCAATACAAAATCTTTAAATTAAAAACTATTATTTATGACTTAATTAATATGAAATTAATAATCAAGAAACAAATGGTAAAAGAATTAATAAACAATTTTGTCATTCATAAAAATTTCAAAGCATTTATTTACCTTTGCAGCTGGAATAAAAGCATTAAAACATTTAGTTGTACGGAGGAGAGAGTAGCACAGATAATCTACACACAATTATTGGAACATGGGTAATTGAGAGTTTACCATATTATTTCAAATTATCAAAAAACAAAAAGCTTTCACCCAGATTACAGTAGAATATTATTTAAGCATGGGCAATTTGCTTTGCTGCTAAATAAAGAATAGAGATGATTAATATTAAATTAATTCTGTATTAATAAGGTTATTCATATTCAGAAGTATCATTGCTAAAGTGAATTAGAATTTAACACAAAGAGCCCTAGGAGGATGCAGTAAATCATATCAGCACAGGTAATAAGGAATTTGAAATTAGTTTATATAATAAAATAATAAACTATACATAATTAATAATTACAAAAATGTTCAAGCAAGAATGACTTTTTACATCATAACATGCCAATTTAACTGACCTCAAAAAAAATTCTTATCAGCAAAGGAGTTGATCACATATATAAGAGTATGAAGAGGGTCAGACAACGCCTAGCAATGGGAGAGAAACAAATCTTGGTCGTCAAAAAAGAAGATGGCACAACTTCCAATAGACAAGTAATACTGAGGACAGTAACAGAATACTTCACCAACTTGTACAAGAAGACAGAAAATGTTGAAGAGGAAAACCAAGAAGAAACACAAAACTCAGAAAATCCCCCTCTATACTCCCAGAAGAAGTAACAGAGGCCATCAAGAAGATGAAGAATGGAAAGGCAGGAGGAGCAGATGGAGTTTTAGCAGAATATCTGAAACTTGGTGTTACAGAAATTTTTCCTGTCCTAGCGCAGTTATTCACTAATTGCCTTAGACAAGAGAGAATTCCGAAGGAATGGGACCATATAGGACTCAGGATAAACTTATTGAAAACTAAGGTAATGTATAATTCTTTTGCAGCACAAGTACCAATCCTACTACAGGAGGTACCCCTTGATGTTTGTTCAGAATACACTTACCTAGGACAACTGGTTACGACAGGAGAGAAAAACAGGATTAATGAAGCGAATCGAAGAATAAAACTAGGATGGAGTGCCTTCGGAAGGAACAACCATATTCTGAAGTCGAAAATGCCAATGGTCTTGAAGAGAAAGGTCTTCAACCAATGCATTCTACTAGTTTTGACATATGGAAGTGAGACATGGGTGTTAAACGCAGCAATAACCCAGCGACTTCAGACTACACAAAGAAGTATGGAATGATGTATGCTTGGAATCATAAGAAGAGACAGGAAACGCAACACCTGGGTTAGGAAGATGACAGGAGTGACAGACATCATAGATAAGGTAAGATCACTGAAATGGATGTGGGCAGGCCATGTTGCAAGGAGAAACGAAAACCGATGGACATCAGCAGTTCTGATGATGATATGGTGTATATGGGGGTGTTGTCTACACATATTCCCATTAGGATGCATTTCTTCTCCAATTTTTTCAACGCAGTGTACAGATAAATTTTAAACAGAGTTGGAGAGAGGCAGCACCCATTTCACACCTTTAGTTTGTGAGGACGATGTGCTTCCAATCTTGATGATAGTTTTATTTTCTCTGTACAGTGCTTTTACTGCATTTATATACACCTTATTTATACCTGCTTCACCCATAACAGTCCATAATTTTTGTAGGGCAACAGAATCAAACACCTTTCATAGATCAATGAATGTGACGTGAAGTTCCATACCTTTAGCTAATTTCTTCTCCATATTGTCTCAATGTAAAAATATTGTTGTCCTGGGCAAAATCCACTTTGTTCTTCTGACTCCTCAATTCTAGACTTCAAAACTCTTCCATACAGTCTTCCCACTGATGATGTTATGCTTATTCCTCTACAGTTTCCACATTTATTTCTACTTTCTTTCTTATAAATGGAATTTATGTATGAAATTTTCCAGATATTTAGTACATCCTCTCCCCTAATGCATTTGTTAAATATATTGCAGATGATTTCTAAGGCTTTTGTTGTGGCGTGTTTAATTAGCTCGATAGGTAAGTCACCTGATCCTTGGGCCTTGTTATTTTTCATTCCTTGTAATGCTGTCTTTACTTCTTTTAATTTAATCTGTTCAACTTCAGTTTCATTCTCTTCCAGTTCTTCTGCTTCCAAGCGTGCGTCTACGTTATTACATACCATTACCATTATTTTCTGTGCTTATATATAATTTTATCCATTTAATTTTCATGAAATGATAAATTCATCAAATAATTGTTTAATAGTATTATGTTGTAAAATGAGAGATTCAAAAAAAACTAATATTAACTACGATGTTGGGAGATGAAGCTTAACACTAAATTGCGTAAAAAAGAAAAAATTCCATCGAGCAGAGAGAGAATGAGCCTGCACATTTGTTTTAATGGCAAGAAATTTCCGAATCATGCAGAAATATCAGAATAACAATTATATGTAACACAAAATATGATATTTCACTTAGAACTGTGTTTGATTTAAAAAAATCACTTTAGTATTTTATAAAGTACTTGATTCAATAACCTGATACTCACCTCTCCCAAATGTGAGTCCCCACACTGTCCTTTAGTGTCTGGGTTTGCAATAATAACTTTAACACCAGGAAGAAGCTTTCCTGATTCCATGAGACAAAGAGAATGAGGGCTTCCTCTTTCCACCAGGGATACCCGGTCATTTCTCAGAGCCCTCAAGTCCACGTACACTGTTGAGGGTTCTGGACTAGAAGCTCCCTGGAACCAATCAGGCATCTTACATTAAAAAAAACTAGGAAGGTGATTTTTCCCTCACAAAAATTGCTACAAATATTTCTTCAAATCATTCAACACAACTGAAATTACCAATGAAAATAGTCTTTCTAAGTGAAATGGCACCAGAGAGGCTGAATTAAATAAGCTCAAAACTTAGGTGCATTTCATGAGTTCACTACCACTGACCTAAGTTTAAAATAAACTAGTCCCTAAGGAGATACATGTATTGATGCCAAAGAGCAAAAAAACTTAATGATCAAATCAAACAATACCTAAAAACTGTCTTCATAAAAGTTGACTTGAACAAATTAAAAGATAAATTCTGGTGGTCTTTATTTATAAAGAAATTTCTTAATCTTAATTCAATACATAGATAAGAGTATTTAAATAAACTGAACAATATCTTAATTTATTTCGAAGCTGTAAGTGAAAGAAGTCTCAGGTTAAATCTTAGAGGGAGTCAATTTTTACAAAATGATGCAAAATGACTTCACCTGTCAATGCACCTTAAAAAATTCTCCAATCTTAAAAGCTCTACAATCAATTTTCAGGATTAATAAGAACAGAGGTATTATGAAGTACTACAGAAATAAAACATATTTACTGATAATAACTGACGGTGAATACCAAATACAAAATTAAAGACAAAAATGAGTGCAAACCTGCAAGCATATGGCCACATTGACACGGCATCCAAAAGATGTAGAAACAGCTCTTGGACTGAGCCCAAGGGCAGAGAAGAGTTTGGAAAATCCATTGGTGAGAGCCATGCGCGGGCGTTCCTCTGCCACCACTACGCATGTTCTGACACATGCAAGATTGACACCACGCTGCTTTAACTGATTCACGGAAGAACCAAGTCCTTTTGTACAAAGCTCCATCACACCTACAAAATAAAACATTGCAGTACATCATTACTTTTGCAGATAATGAAAATTTTACAATTTTTACTAAAATTTAATTTAATACAGAAATTGCTCAAAACAATTTAGTGACACCTGTATATAAAAGGTATTTATATCAATGATTTAAATAAATAAGTTATACATTTTTATGGGTGTAAAATGAAATAAGCAAGGAATAATTGTAAAATCAAAGCTATTAATGAATATTTATAATTTCTCAGATACACACCAGAAATATGGATAAAAGTGAATCTATAAGAATTTTACAACCTTTGTAACTTAGGTAACTATCCTCTAAGGAAACAGAAAATACACATTAAGCATATGTATTTTTGTTTTCTTACCATAGGAGCAAAATGTGTCCCTAACTCTGTTTTGACTGACAGCAGTCAACCATAACGCTGGGTTAACTTCTACTTCTGATGGTGGGATGAGGATGGAATGATGACCCGAGTAAATGCTGTTGAGAAAGAAATGTGTCAATTACAATCAATAATTAGTGATTGAGATCCTACTGTCGGATTGAAAATAGTATAGATCTGGACTTTGATGCGTTCCCCTTTGATGATCTGCCATTATAATGGGACATGTTATAAATTGTTCAAAAGAGATTTATTTGCCTTTAAAATGATATACATTAAGAGACAATATCGACCTCCTGCTATATCTGAGTCGACGTAAACCAAATCAAAACACGGTAAATTCACATAAATCCATGACTCGGTCATTTTCACACCTTTGTGGAACAGTGACCAAGAGTCACAGGAAAACCAAACTTTCAGCAGAAATGTAGTATATAGTTGTGAAGAATAATCCGCATTTCTGAGATCCGATCGTGATTTATTGATGACCTTTGATAAGCGTCTGAATTAAAAATCGATCTCCTCCTTCAAATTTGATCCTATGCAGTTGAAATTTTTACTACGCGCTATTTAAATGATTTAGAAAAAATAAGTGAGGGCAATTTTTCCTACATGCATTGGAGGAGGAGATATTAGGTGGCCTATAATGATGATGTCGCTCCGGCGAGACATCATCGCCACCTCCTCAGAAAGAGAAAGTGCACATTTAAACCGTGTTGAATGTGCTTTGGCTGTAACTGCAAGTGAGGCACCCATTGAAACTCAAAAGATTATGGTATTTTTACTTGTCTTCCCCCTGAGGAATTTCCACAATAACTGCTCATTTCTTATACATTTATATTTACAGTTATATCTTCTAAACGTGAATCCTAATCCCGTCATTACAAGAAACATAATGGATATATCAAGCTAGGGAAAGTCGCCATGTTCTTAAAGAGAAAGTGCACCAAGCATTTAAATAGTGCTGAATGTGCCTTGGCCGCCATAGAGAGTGCAGCTCTTCTCTAGTCACTGAATAAAACGGTGGTTGATCAACTCAAAAGGTAATTTCATCCATCCCTTATATGGAACTATAGTTCAATAACTCCAGAATATAATTTCGCTCAACCACTCAGGGTCTATACCACAAATGCATTTGTTATTGTTAACAAACAGATACGTCTTCAACGAGTCCATAGAAAATTCGGAGAACTACCTCGAGGGAAAAGGATTGCTTTGGAAGGGAGTTTGGCCACTAGGGATGGTGACAGGATTAGGATTCACGTTTAGAAGATATAACTGTAAATTTAAATGTAAATGTAAATAAATAAATTACAGCCAAAGCACATTCAACACGGTTTAAATGTGCACTTTCTCTTTCTGAGGAGGTGGCGATGATGTCTCGCCGGAGCGACATCATCATTATAGGCCACCTAATATCTCCTCCTCCAATGCACGTAGGAAAAATTGCCCTCACTTATTTTTTCTAAATCATTTAAATAGCGCGTAGTAAAAATTTCAACTGCATAGGATCAAATTTGAAGGAGGAGATCGATTTTTAATTCAGACGCTTATCAAAGGTCATCAATAAATCACGATCGGATCTCAGAAATGCGGATTATTCTTCACAACTATATACTACATTTCTGCTGAAAGTTTGGTTTTCCTGTGACTCTTGGTCACTGTTCCACAAAGGTGTGAAAATGACCGAGTCATGGATTTATGTGAATTTACCGTGTTTTGATTTGGTTTACGTCGACTCAGATATAGCAGGAGGTCGATATTGTCTCTTAATGTATATAATTTTAAAGGCAAATAAATTCTCTTTTGAACAATGTATAACATGTCCCATTATAATGGCAGATCATCAAAGGGGAACGCATCAAAGTCCAGATCTATACTATTTTCAATCCGACAGTAGGATCTCAAGTAGTAGGATACAAAATTTTTCCAGGGTAAATATTTTAGTCTGGCAAGAGGAGATTCACCACCTTGATTTTAACTCACCTACTTAAGCACCAAAGTGCAAACCCTAATCCACAGTAAGGGTCCAAGCAGAGAGCAATGTGTCTTGATGGGTAGAGCTCGCAAGCTAGCTTCATGGACCTACAGAGTGATGTCACAGCAGCATGAGACATCTTTATTCCAGCTAACATGCCAGTGGTAGAAACACTAAAGAAACAAAAATTGAAAATCCATCATTTACTCAAAACCAATTCAACAAATTTTTGAAACACAAGAACTTGCAAAAATTCAATAAAAGAAAATAATGTGTCACCTAAAATCCAAATATGCAAGCATTTCAGCTGTTGGTGCTCTATATACAGCAGCTAGCTTCTTCTTCGGGGTGTCATCAGTATCTAAAGTGATAGGCCATGATTTGATGTCCACAACATTGCTAGCCTCCTGCAGGGTAAAAAATAATTACTTACTTTAAATGAACAACAATGTTTCATTCAATTCCAATCTCTTTTGTCTAAACTTGGCACTCCAAAGCAATATGAAGCAAGGAAAACAGTTCTGTATTTCAATAAATTTTTTTACAAAAATTTGAAACACATGTAGATTTATATGATACCAAAAAAAGTGATTTAAATTCTTGTAAATGTTGAAATGTTTGAAAAAAAATAAAATAAAAGCTTACTCCTATATTGATACAAAATACAGAACAAATATAAGTGAAGTTAAATGCTTTGTCTTAGGATAAAAAAATGAAGAACATAATATATTTACCTTGGATTTGAGAAGTTTTATCACATTTTGGTTGGAAAGCACCAATACTGACTTGCTCACGTCCACTATCATCCTGACAGTAGGAAGTGTTGTCTGCAGATTTTGTGGATGAGGAGGTCTAATTGTGACAGGTACAGCTCCTAAAATCAGATTTTAAAGTCAACATTAGAGTAACTGCCATAATCTCTTAAATCTTTAGTTGATTAATTGAAGTATGAAGAAAATGAAGAACTGACTAGATTATTTCCCATTGCTTAAGAATTATAGTTAAACATGAGTAAGTATACAGGTGATATTCAGTACCAGCAAATTCCATTATTTAAATAAATACTTAACAAAATAAATCCAGAGATTTCAAATCACAAAAGAAATTATTTTAAATTTTCATGAAAATAATAATAAATAATAATAAATAATATCATTGGATCATATTTAATATGATATAAAAATATTAAATTCGTGCACATGAGATAATGTATAAAGGATTTATTTTATTAAAAAATTAATTAAACATTATAATGAAAAAGTGGAATATTTTTTGGCAATGCAACACAAATATTACAACTGACATTGAGTCTACATAAGACAGTGGTCGTCTAAGTAACGACGACTTTGTGTGCTGCTAAAAACAATTCCTTTTTCAACTTAAAGGCATATGAGAAGTATCACTTTTTGATACATCAGCTGCTATCATAGTCTTAAAACAATAAAATTTGATAACTCTTTGAAATTGAATGATTTGCCAAACAATATTTCAATATTTCTGAGAGTTTAAAGAACATAAAAAGGTGAACTCAACTCACCAACATATAGGCAACCATAAAAGGCACAAATTAGATCTACTCCTGGAGGGTAGATGAGTGCAACATGGTCCCCAGTGTTTATCTTTCCCTTCTCCAGAAGAAGGCAACCAACTCGTTCTGCTTTCTTGTGAAGTTGGGAACAAGAGAGCATAGTTGCCACTGCACCTTTAGAATTCAGCAGAGTAAAAATCACGTGGTCTGGTGTAGTCATGGCACGCCACCTCAAGATCTCGGAGATGAACTGATACTGAAATTTAATTAAATAAGTTACTTTCAAAATTACTGCCGAAACTTCTTACAAATAGATGGCAGAAAGAAAAGTTGAATCAAATTCAAGCAATGAAAATAAATTCAGGTGATACTATGAGGATTGTTCAATAAGTCCTTAGAAAAAGATATAAAAATTATTTTGTGTAGATTTTTTTTTTCAACGTTATCTCTTTTTAACTCTATAAACTTTTCCAAGTGTTTCTCGAACTTAATTAAGCCATCCAAAAAGTAGGAATTGAGAATGTGCTCAAAATAGGCATCTGTTTTGGTGATGGCCTCCTCGTTCAATGTGAACCGGTCTGCCGAGCCATTTTTTTAAGTTTGGAAATAAAAAGTCACTGAAGGCCAAATCTGGTAAATACAGTGGATTTTGTAATAATTCAAACTTTAATTCCATAATTTTGGCCATGGAAACTGTGCCGGTGTGCCTTCGTGTATTGTCTTGATGGAAGAGTCTTTTTATTTTTCAAATGGGGACGTTTTTTCTTGATTTCTTTGCTCAACCGGTGCAATAACAATGCATAATACTCTCCAGTTATCGTTCAACCTTTTTCCAAGGAATCAGTGTAGACAATTGTCTGTGAATCCCAAAAAACCGTGGCAACCACCATGCTGGCCGATTTTACTGTCTTGGCCTTCTTCGGAGCCCATTCAAAATCCCACTATCCCAAAATAGTGGTGTATCCATGTTTCATCTCCCGTTATGTATCAATGCAGAAACTTGTCAGGATTGAGACGGAAAAGCACCAAAATATAATAGAATCAGAATCAACCACACAATTGCATTTATTCTCCTCTGAGATAAAACCCATCTTGCCGATATTTTTTTGCACACTCAATATTTCATGCAAAATTGAAAACATGGTACCGTGTGATATGTCTGTGACCTCAACTATTTTGCGCACTTGGATTCGTCAATCACTAAAAACAATGGATTTTGCCAATCATTTCGGGCGTAGTCACTTCCATTGGATGTCCCAAACAATGTTCTTTTTTTGTGGATGTACTGCCACATTTAAACTCACTTACCCAATTGTAAACAGTAACAATCACAGGAGCAGATGTGCCATGAACTTCCTCTACATCTACATAAATACCCTGCAAGACGCCTTACGGCGTGTGGCAGGGGGTGAAAACACCGGGCATTCGGACTATTTTTTTAGCCTATTATTATCACGTATAGTTTGCGGAATGAATAAATTCTGAAAACGACTCGACTCTATTTATCTTATTTTGCGCTCATTGTCGGATCGTCCAAGGTAACAGGGGAGTCTCATAATATCTACTATATCTTCCGCAAATGTACTTTCCCTAAATTTATCGAGCAATAGCAATCTAGCTTCTAGTCTCCAATCTTTCAAGGATTCCCAACCTGCATCTGACAGCATTTTGGCTGCATCGAACGCTTGCTTTTTTATCGTAGCACTTCTTAACAAAACGTATCGCTTTCCCTTGTACTTTCTCGAGTCCACGAATGCATGTTTCGTCTGCCGGATCCCATATACTTGATGCATATTCAAGATGAGGCCTAACTAACGTAAAATAACATCGCTCTCTAACTTTTTCGTCACATTTACCGACAATACGCCTAATGAAACCGAGTTTTCTAGTAGCTTTAGCACAAATGTTACGAATATGCGTGCTCCATGTTATTCGTAAGAGTGATTCCGAGATATTTTACCGAGTCCACTACTTTAATTACCGTTCCGTCAATATTGCACGATTTATTCTGCCGCAATTGTTTTCTTTCGAAAAAGTTTAGTATGGAGCATTTGCTTGTGTTTAGGTCGAGTTGCCATTTTTCGCACCACCGTTGAGTACGAACTAAGTCGTTTGCTAGGGATTCCCGGTCTTCCTCGCTTGATATTTTTCTATATATAACTGTGTCATCCGCGAATATCCTTACTTTACTATCGATTTCGTGGCACAAGTTTCGTTTACGTATATCAAGAAAAGAAGAGCCCCAATCACGCTGCCCTGGGGTACGCCCGAGGTAACTTTGACTACGTTTGAAGTAACTCCATCGAGTACTGTTTGTTGTTCTCTATCGCAGAGAAAATCTTTGACCCACCCAATTACTTCCTTATTAATTCCAGCCAATTTTAATTTGTAAATTAATCTGTTCTGAGGAACTCTATCGAAACCATTCTTAAAATCAAGGAAAACAGCATCCACTTGCTTACTACTCTCGGCAGATTTTAAAATATCGTGGACAAACAGCACAAGTTGAGTTTTGCATGACCGGGACTTTCTAAAGCCGTGTTGGTTCTTATTGNTTTTCAACGAAATCTTTTAACTCTATACACTTTTCCTAGCATTTCTCCAACTTTTGTAAGCTGTCCAAAAAGTAGGATTTTGGAAGGTCCTCGAATTGGGCATCTGTTTGGGCGATGATCTCCTCATTCAATGTGAACGAATGTCCGCTGAGCCATTTTTTCATGTTTGGAAATAAAAAGAAGTCACTGGGGACCAAATCTGGTGAATATGGTGGATGTTGTAATAATTTGAACTTTTATTCCATAATTTTGGACATCGTGACTGTGCAGGTGTACTCCTGTGCATTGTGTTGATGGAAGAGGATCTTTTTCAAATGAGGACGTTTTTTCTTGATTTCTTTGCTCAACCGGTGCAGTAACGACACATAATACTCTCCAGTTATTGTTTGACCTTTTACCAAGTAATGGGTGTAGATAATTCAGCATGCATCCCAAAAAACTGTGGTCATCACTGTGCCTGCCAATTTCACCATCTTTGCCTTCTTTGGAGCCCTTCGCATTCAAAAACCCTCTGTTTTGACTGTTTTCCTCCTTTGACTACTTCTCCACTACCACTACTACCACTCTGGAAGTGTAGTAGTTTATCCATGTTTCGTCCACAGTCATGTATCGACGCAGAAACTTGCCATGATTGCGATGGAAAAGTGCCAAAATAGTGTCAGAGTCAACCACACGGTTGCTTTTATTCTACTCTGAGAGCAAATGAGGCACCCATCTTGCTGACATTTTTTTCACACTCACTTTTTCGTGCAAAATTAAGGATTTATTGAATGACCCTCATAACAAAATGCTCGACAAAACACATGATGTTGATATATCTATAAAAATGTAATTCTGAAATTTTCAACCAATCAATTGCATGGTTTAATGATTTTGGACTATATTTCCAAATATGGGAATATTCTTGCAGAGATAAGAGATGGTGTCACCCTGAAATGAATTTCAAAATTTCCTTCTACAGTAAATACATACACAGGATTATACTGTTACTCTTAAAAGTTAATCCAGCCACTTTTTTAAAAGAGACAAGAATCATTTGCAGCACAGATTACTAATACTGAAATAATACATTTGGAATATTTGACAAACAAGCTTTATCAATTATATCTTTCTAAAAATGTTTAAAGTGAAATTACAGAATTAGGAAATTCCTAAGGTAATTCTCATGTATCTAAAATTTCAACAGAGGATAACTGTGTTTTTTTCTAAGGCACATCTTCCATTACTGAAAATTATTACCGTAAAATCTGTTCATTAACCACAATAGGTATTGTTAGGAAGAACAATGTCCTGTAAGAAGGTCTCGAGTAAAGAATGCTTACAAAGCTAATCAAGAGATGAATTTCCAAGGCAGAATATCAACCCTAAATTGTCTTTCCTTCGCACACTTTCTCATGCACAAAAATTAGAAGCAAAAATTTCTAAAATTTCACTCTTTTGAAAACAAGAAACTTCACAAGACTGCTCTCACCTATTTCCTAAGATTTAGAGTAAATTCTTCAAAAGATAATTTACTATAACTTGAAACTTCATGACTAAATACACTTAACATAAGTTATAGCAAAATTTTATACAACTAAATGTTTAATACAAATTTGGCTTTAAAGAATATTCAATATTATTTCTTCAACTTCAGGATAATACAAATCTTTTGAGATAGAAACATTCATATGAGAGTGAAATTAATTAAAACAAACAAATGATTAAGTAATGACCAGTAAAAAGTGTTTAAAGAAAATACATACCTTTCTAGCTGAATCGGATTCCTCGTCAACAATGCCCATGTCCCTGCCTTGAGCTGATGCAAGACGATTCCCTTGCACAATGTTCCCAACCATGACAGAAGCAGGGCCAACATCTGTAACAAAATTGGCAGCTAGGAAGCCAAATTATAAAAATGTCGTTGAAGCTGGAGAATCAATATCTCATTTCTTTAAATATCTTTTATTTCCGGATTGTTGCCACAAATTTAAGATGATTGAATTGCAATGATTAAATAAAAATTTAAACATCTCAAGGTATAGAATTTGTGGCTAGTGACTTATTGAACTTATATAGAAAAAGTGCATTTAAAACTTTGTCTAACTTGAAAAGTTTTAGATATCTTAGAAACTGAAGTTACTGAAATTAATATGCAACTATCCCATAAAATAACATCCACTAAATTCCATGAGAAATCTAATTTTCTGAAATCTATAAAACATGCTCACTATTCCCATTTCTATAGAAACAAAGAAGGTAAAATGCATCTATTTTACATCATCAGCTTTAAAAAAATCAGAAACAATGATTCTCCATGCTTCGATAAAAATAAATATTTTAATTTCTAAAACACATCTCCGAAGTAAATGCAAAAGAAGTATTCCTTCTTTTGGCTAAAATAATATGGTAAACTTTTGATAAAAGTTTTTGCTGGTAGCACACTAAAATTCTTATTAAAAATTCCACAAGTAGGAAAAATAACACATATTGGCACACTGAATGGCATCAAATTTTTGTTTATTTGAATTTTTATAATTAACACACACAAGCAGTCCTGATGACCATTTGAAATAATGAGGTGAAAACAGCAAGAACATTGATTTGAATGCATGCATTTTACATACATACAAGTTTTAAGAGAAGAGCAAAGCAGTTGTGGAAGAGAAAAATTTCTTCTGGATAATTCATATTGTCCCCCAACTGATGTCCCTCTCTTGTCTACAATTATCATTTTAAACTATAATAGTCAGTCCAAAAACAAATGTTTTCAGACCTCAAGAAAAATCTGTAATCAAATATAAAAACATTATCCAACTGCAGACAAAGACTTCTCATAGATTTCCATTTTGCTCAATAAACACTGAAAAGGAAAGTTGAACGCTATGATAGTGGTTAAAATACAGATTTCCAAAATACAGAAATTTTGATCGCAAAGAATTCTCATGAAATAATCAAAACTTTTTTATATCATGAGCAAGGATCATAAGAAATGCAAAAATCACCCAGCAATGGTTGAACACAGAAAATCCAAACTTAACATCAAGATCTGATGCACACAAAACATCAAGAATATTACTTTGAATTCATTTATATGATAGTACATTGAAACAAAGAAAACAAACAACAAGATTAGAAACAAGGAAATCCTTCACTTATGGAAAGGCTTGTAGAAGTATATGAAAACATTGCATTGACCAGTTTTGTGAATACCAAAGTTGCAGTACAATAAGGGTAATTCCATTAGATAACAAGATGAAGAGAGTTCCAATTGTAATCAATTCTTGTAGGAAAATAGTAATTTTTAGCAATAAACATTTTAAGTAATGATGCATTAAACTAGATGAGAATAATTTCACAATTTGTCAGCAGTCCAAAACAAAGTAGAGAGTTGGTATTCATGAAAAAAGTTTTTTTGTTTCCTCAAATGTGTTACTTATATCTAAATCTTTGAAATTATTATAAATATACAATAATAAGATGTAAGTGGATAAAGTGTTAGTTCAAAAAAAGACAAAGCACGAAAAGAGCAATAAATATAAAACTGCCAATGACAACTGACAATGGGCTAATATGAACAGATCATATAGACCTCCAGTGCCAAAGGATAGTTGTTTTACACAGAAAGTAAATTCAATTCAAGTTTTAACCTCTTCCCAGACATGTTTTCACACAAGGTCAAACATCAAGCCTTTATTAAAATTTGCCATGCCTTTTCTCGATAGAAACAGCAATGAAAAAGGATCCCATTGTGTTCACCAAAAGGGTCTTACAACACGCTCTATTACAAGATGTACTCAGAACAATAAGGAGATCCTAAGGAGAGATGTATGTGAATGTGAACAAGAGGGGCTCCATTACAAGCATACATGCTCTTCAATATTTCACTTAAGAGGTATTAATTTTGGTTATTCTTGTACATTAATTCACCCTTCTTTCCCTCAAGATATGGTAATGCCATCAAATGTTAATAGAGAAGTGTTTGATTTAACTTTCTCTAATCTCCCTTGATTTTGATTACGATAAAAAAAATATTGTGATGTCCTCGCTACCAAGCCTTTTCAATGCAATTGTCAGCTATCAATTTCTTTAATTAGAGCTCATGGAAAATAGATGTAATATATAAAAATTCTTTATTAAAGAAATAGGAAACTAATGGTATTTTGGTAAATTACCATATGCAATCAAAGTTGGTGGCATTATAAGTACTCCAAATGATAATAGATAGCTTGAACTTCATCAAAACATAGATAGCACATTCCTGCAATTTTATTTTCAACTGAAAAGAATGTGAAACAACAGAAGTGAAAAAAGGGTAATGCATTAGAAAAACAACACAGCACAACCATAATCCATTTGAGAAGCAGACAACTAATTCATGGAAGAGGTTAATTTCTAAACGTGAATTCAAAAAAGGCAAATTCTCTCTTTAGAGAGCAAAAACAGCACAGGTCACTCATAGGATTATTTCTAAAACTGATCAAAAAGCATAAAGCAGTAAGCATAAGGATTGATTCATAACTGTTCTTGTGGAATTTTATTAGTATACTGACATTTATTTTGGTTTGACGGATTATACTGTAAAACAAATACATCACATGTGCACACATGCAATCTGATTGGTGGAAACATCATTTGCAAGATGCTGTGGTTCACGTTAAAAATTATTCTTCTTTTAGTATCTATTCCATGATAAGGAATATACTTCCATTGGTAGACATCCCAACAGTCCTAGAAAAATGTGCAAGCAAATATGAAGCAAGCTGTTCTGATTTGCACTGATGACTGTTAAATTAGTTCCTCTCCTATTCAAAACCATATAAAAGGCAGGTGATCAGAAAATCATACCTAACATTGGGTATGATTGGGGAATGAGCCACAAAATCATGAAAGTGGTTCCTAACTCAGCATGTGGTGCCAAGGGGTGGTTTTCTGAAATCCTGTTTCCTGTGCAGCATTCCCTATAGCTTTTGCATGCAGAATCAGGTGACCTCGTGCTCAGGGTCAGATATTGGATGACCAATAGGAATTTGAGCTGAACACGATTAAGTGAAGGGAGTGAACATACCTGCATGAATCTCTCGTGGTTTTGGAAGGTTGGTGACAGTTGTATGTGGACAAAGTAGAACATTGGCAGGATGCAAAGTTCCTTCCAAGAAGCGTCTTTTTGTTTCAGAGAGATGGATTCCTCCAAGTGGTGTTTTTGGAAGGTAATTGGGTGGAACAAGAGCAAGGCAGTAGATGCCCACTTGATGGATTGAATCCACAGCCTGAAGGACCCTGGACATCCACTGAAAGCTCTACAATTTGTAAAATATAATTGTATCAATAACCGACAATAAACAAAAACAAGAAAAAAGATGCTTTGCTTTAATATCAGTGGAAATATCACAATAAAATGAAACATTTAAACAAAATATTTCCTTAGATGAATATGGATAGGAGGAAGAACACTGATAATAAAAACAATAAGAAGGGAAAATTGAAAATAACAAACAAAATAGTAATCATACAATAAATTTAGACAATAGATTCATCCACTTTCAACATCTGAGAGAAAAATGAGTTGTGACATTTTACTAGATACAGTGAACACATTTATCACAGATGACTGGTTAAAAATTTAGAGAGATGGGAATTTTCACTTGCCTCTTCTTCGCTACAATCAGGCCTCTGCTCTGCTATTACACAAATCCGTTCATCCCTGAGCACTCTTATACTAAAAACAGCAATCCTTCCTCTATAGATAAACTTCATTGGCTCTACTGCTAACACAGTTGCTATGATGTCGTCTGCATTATGTTTTCGGCCTGTGACTGTCATAAGGCCATCCCTTGATCCGCATACAAACACTAGTCCTCCCTAGATTATTCAAATAAAGTGAGCATTTTACATAAAGAATACATAATAATAAAATAAACTATTCCTTAAACTAAATTAGATGACAAAAAATTTCAGATAGTCGAATTTTTAAGGAAGTAAATACAACATGACTCTTGCAGTACCATTCCTAATCCTTCACACAGTCTTAAATAAAAAGGAACTCTTACTGGTCCAAGAAATCCAAG
Organism: Ladona fulva; assembly: GCA_000376725.2. Taxonomy (NCBI): domain Eukaryota; kingdom Metazoa; phylum Arthropoda; class Insecta; order Odonata; family Libellulidae; genus Ladona; species Ladona fulva. Next base: position 111,300 of record KZ308790.1, read on the forward strand.
AAGACCACTTCTAACAAATTCTCCTTCCCCTATCGGTTTCCCATCACTTTGCAAGGGCTGGACACGGAATGTGCTGTTTGTGAGACCTTGCAGGCCCCAGTATTGATTTCCAGTAGCTGCAGATTGAACACAAATCTCTCCAACCTCATCAGTTTTGCACAGGTATGACTGTCCTTCTATCTTCACCACCGCTATCACACCTATGGTCATAAATTACCGTGCAAATGAACACTCAAGGCAAGTGACAATTTCAAAGGAGACATGAAAAATTAAGACAAAACATTATAAAATTCATAAATGAAAGGAATGTTGCATTTCATGATATTTAATAAGAAGCAAAATCGCAAATGGCAAAACAGTTTAAGCACTAATATTTCAACCAGCTAAGCCACAATCATTTGTATGAATTTTGAATATTTTTTTATGTATATGTCACATATATTATTATCTACAATACATTATTATTATTGTTTGTGTATAAAGTATAAAAATCATATAATATTATCATACTTATTAACTAATGATTTGCAAGTTTTTCAATACTGCCTAAAATAGAGATGTTAATCATGAGCTTTTATTAACTTACAGCCAGGCATAACCTGTCCACAGTCTTGTAGAGTGAGTGAGGTTAACGAATTCTCTTGGTCTACACGAACCACACCATAACTGAGACCAGACATGGAAAGAACACCTCTCCCAGTTGAATTAACACCAGCTCTCCCAGGCCTACAGATATGGAACATTTAACAAGATCACATTGCCTGCATTGCACTAAAAAACCCAATAACCACCATTTTCATGAGTTAATTACTATTATTATTCCAAATATACGGATAAAGCAATTATTTTTATGAACAAAAGAATCAAAAATTTCAATAAATCTTTCTGTCTTGAAGGTCTCAGGGAGACATTAATTTTCCTTAAAAATTGTTTAACGCCAAAATAAGGAAGGATTAGCTCAGAATAAGGAAGACATGATTAGAGAAACCTCACACAAGGGAATAGAACGATTTGAATCACTTGCCTTCTGATTGAAACTGTAAGGGCTTCACTGGAGGATGCACACGGACAAATGGCATCAGATCGTAGGCCTTTTGATTGGAACACGCTCAGGAACTGATCGCAAGAGGACAGCGACCATGGATTGGCCCCATCAGCCACAAGAAGTAACCTCAAAGACGACAACACTACCTCTTTGTGGTCTTTTGTGGCCAAGAGACCCCAATGCAAGTCCCGTGATTTCACTACAGCAACACTTGCTGCAAAGCAAAAATCCAATTATTATAAATAGAACCAATTCATTCAGAGCATAAATAAAATATAAAAATATGTAATAGAAAAATATTTGCAATAAAATAGTTCTGTTATGATAAATAATATTTTGGAATTTTAGAGTTTCTGTTTTACTGTTTAAAAATTTTGCTGAGCTAAATTTGCTCTGAACTCCATATTCTTCGGTATCTTCACAATGCATTTTCTACGCATAACTGCCAGTAAAAAGGACAAACACAAAATCAGAAATGAAGGTAATGAGATTTTTACTCAAAATTTGCTTTCAGTATTATCTGTATTACCTCTAGCTTTACAATACCTTCTGTTTCAAGTAACCCATTTTGCTTATTCTGTAGCACTCTGAAAGGATCGATACAAACTGCTTAAAAACAATAATGTAGAAGTTAATGTCCTGGAAAATAATAGTTTACTGAAAAATTACCCACCTCTATACTTTGTGATCATCTGCATCCAGGAAGCCGGGTTGACTTTCATAAGGGCATATGGTATGAAAACCACATGCATCCCATTGAGGACACTTGCAAGCACACTGTGCCATAGCCCAACTTCACGTTTGAAATCCAAAACACACACCATTACATCACCTTCTGTGTAATTGCAGCCCATGGTTAGAGTACGGCAGTGAGCAAGCATGGCTGCCCTGGTTACTGTAACACCCATGGCTGAACCATCCTTATCAGTGGTGTACTATAATGATAATATTTTCACATTGTAAGCAACTACAACTTTCCTTAGGATCAAAACTTCCCAACAGATGATGCAATAATTACGTAATTACAGTACTGAATGGTACTCACAAGGACCACATACTGTACTTAAAATGACCCCACATCTTATATGCAAAGGTTCAGCCTTTGCTATAGTTTTGCTAGTTTCTCCAATGCAAAAGGAATCAAGATATCAAATGGCCTTGACTGTATAATGTATAATCATAACAAAATGTAATGAAAAAACTGAAACTTAAAAATTGGACAAAAGTACAACTTCAGTTTAAACAGTGCTGTTAAGAGTTTTGTCTTGAGTTAGTCCAGCTGCAATGGTGGTGCTGTAGATATGCTGGTCCATCGTACATACTGTCAAATACAGTACTTCAAAATTTTCAATATGTTTCTGCTTTTTTGAGAAATGCCATTGCTAAGTAAGGTTTAATTAAAAATAATATTAAAACATACCAATCTATGCTACGTGAGATCTATGCTGAGATCAATCTGAAACATGACTTAAGTTTGTGACCATATGGTTAAGTGTGCCATCAATTTTGAGTTAACATGTTATGGAAGAAAAAAGGCGCAGAAGAACTTTTTAAGTCCATTTCATGAAAATAAATATATAAGGCAAGAAAATGCTAAGGAAGTGAAAAAAATTGTTAGAATTTGCAGCTGACTCCAAGAATTTTAGTTTGAAACTTTGTAAACATACAATAATTGACACCAAAAAGAAATCGAAACTTAAGACAGGAAATACTAAAAAAATACCTTTATATGTTAATCACCAAATCAATCAGACATATTGTAATCATTTTTACCATCCTGGAGATGATTTATAAAAGTCAATTAATGTTACTAAATAATGGAAACTGCTTCGTAAAAATTTTCATATTTGAGGAAAATAACATGTACAAAATGAAAAGTATATGCATTGTTGTAAAATTGTAACTTTAATGAATCTCTTAGATAGTTAAATAGGTCATCAACTAGCCTAAACACTGAAAATACCTCTATGTAGGCAGGAGTGTCATCAGTTAGCCTTGGAGGAGGTAGCCATTCCTTGGGTGTTTTTGCAAGGTGTTCCGTGACAAACCACTGGAGTTTTGGCCAGCCTTTGAATGCAACGACCTCTCCAGCAGCTGTCTTTGGAAGTCCTTTCAGACATGCTTCAGATGTCAAAGCTACTTGAATGCCACAGCTGCCAAGAAGGAAACCTATTTGTTGTGACCCTGCATCCTGTACCAAGATATATAATATGTTTCATTTAGTCACTTCAAAATTTACATATTCTAAGATTTTATAATTTTACATGAACATTAGTAGTTCTTGGTAATCTCAGTTATTTTACTGAATACTTAGTTACTTTATAGCATTATACATTAGTATATTAATGCCCATATTTTGGTTATACTGTAATTATTCATAATATATGTGACCATATGGTTGTTTTCCACCATGAATTGCTGATGATTTGAGATTTATTTTAGCTTTATTTTATTTATTTTGAGTTTTATATTTCATCTTAGTTCCTGTGTTACTGTAAACTTTTATGATTCTGTAGTCAATATACCAATTATATGTTCCAAATAATATAGCTTAGTAATCCACTGATTTGATTCAATGACTACAGGTTTTGGAGGGGTTTGCCTCTTGTCTTTGGGCCAATCTCAAAAATTATTACAGTTATACCCCTCAAAAGTTACTGCCAGGCCAGAAGGCCAAATTGTAACACATGAAATAAATATAACAAGCATATAAAAATTCAGTGAAAATATTTAAACTTTACCCTTCTTGTCAGAGGAACTTCAATTGGCACGGGAACTATTCCTGCTTGCAGACAACCATAGAAAGCACATATAAAGTTGATAGGGTCATTATTGGGATAGACAAGTGCTACTCGATCTCCTGATTTGAGACACGAATCTCCTTTGCTGAAAGCCTTATTTAACAAAGTGTATGCTATTTTTTGAGACCTACTAAGAAGTTTTCCTGAAGAGAAATAGTTGTGCACATAAGTAAATGCTAAATTCAAAATTAAAAATAATCTATTTTATAATTTAAAGAACTATCACATTAACAAATAAGAAAATATTTTCATTTGACCTGTAATAAATAATAGATAATTAGCTACACAAGTACCATAGATAGTAGTAGAATATCATTGATGAGTTTAGACCAACATACCATATGTGAGGGTGATGCTTAGTTTTCCATTTGGGTCCAACACAGTGGCAACAGGAGCTTTGAAGGTTGCTGAACCATACCTTTGGATTGCTGATTCAAGGTTACGAGGAAGACCGGAAGGAACCTAAGGAAATCAATGAGATGGAATGAGGAATAGAAATCTTCTATAACATCTAAATTTTTATCAAAAGTCCCTCCAAAATGAAGTAATTAAATACTAGTATTCAAGATAGTTTTCACGTACTCTCTTTCTTTTATATTGACCAAAACAACCATAATGGATTAGGAAGAGTATGAGTGATATTGAAAGAAATAAAATGACAGAAAACAAGAGATGATTGATTAAAATAGATTCAGGGATACTTTAGTAAGTTAACTTACAACAAGCTGTTCTCCAACTGCTGGTGTCATACATCCTCCCTCAGGTTTAGGAGCATTAGGATCTTTAGGGTTTGCAGCTATTTCAAGTTCTATGTCATCGTCTTCATAAAATTCTGGCAGTGGACGCCTCTTTGGCCTCTTCAGAGTGTTCAGCAACTGCTGAATTTTGGCAGACACCTTCCAACGCCCTGTACCTGTCACTGTTCCTGCATTATAAAGTCAAATTATTACAAAAATAATTCCTAATGCTAAATAAGAAGTATAGATTCTTTTACATGGTTGGTTCCCAACATTTTTACACTTGGTTACCCCTAGATAACTTCTACTTAAACCTTCCCCTTAAACTTCATCCCTTATAAAAAAATATACTTCTAGGACAAGTATTTTCTCTTATTTTAAACCAACAGAAATTATCACATTGTCAAACAACTAAAACAAATCTAGAATGTGATTACCAAACTATCACTGGATTCATCTTTTTTCATAGACCAACATGGGTGTGCTTAATGCAAGTTGGAAATCATTGCTTTACATATTAACATCACCATCTTTACATATTAACTTCATATATCATACTATCAAAATGGAATAATAATATTTCACTGATGTTTTCTTCTATAATTTGGATAGTTAAAAGTCATTTTCTGATGCAAAGTTTAATAGTACCCTCATTTGAGCAGTATATACACCACCATCCAGCTATATCAATAAAGTAATACAGGGTATATGATTTAGTGATAAGCAAACTTCATCTTTTAAATGCATCACAGAGTTACCTAATTAGTCAATATGGTATCTTATCAAAAAAATATTAAAAGGAAATTATAAAGGTACACAGATCAATTGTTTTGTTTCAAAGAAACCAATTATATTTAACCTGAATGAAGAAAATAATAATAATAATAATAAAGGACTTTATTCAGGGCGAGATTGAGACAAACAAGTCTCTTCTTACATTTAACCCTTCGTCATATGAGACAAGAAAAGAGAGAGATAGCTTGCAAAAGTACAATGAAGAAAAATACTTTGTGGACAAAATTATCAAATTTGGAAATTATCAGAAAAAAAAAAACATAATTTCGCTTAATAAAAAGCACGTTAAATATTTAGAGCGAACCTAAAGTTAATTAAAAACTGGCTAAAACACTTTAAAAAGACACAAGAAGAAAATACAATAAAAATTATACAATAAAGAATATAAAACACATTAAAACAAAAAAGGGCTCCCGGATAGCCAAGTGGGCAACGCGTTCGACTTCAGTGAAAGCGGTCCTGGGTTCGATTCCCGGTGGGAGCCCTCGTGCGAAATGACCTAAGCTGTCGAAGCACTTTTAACAATACTACTACTACTAAAACAAAAAAAGGGGGAAAAAAGAAATCGTTTGGACGGCGGATAAGGCGTGACGCAATTACAGTGAATGATCTAAATAGGTGTCAGATGGCAATATCATAAATGAAATAAATCATATTTTCCCAAGATGAGAAAATATACAGAGACCGAAAATTATTAAATAGTACTACAGAATTAAAGCAAATTTCACAGGCATCAGACTTCAGTAAGGTAAGTAAACACTTTTTCAAGAAAATAATCATTCCTTAAAACTAAATTTTTCGAATTTTCAAAAGTCCAGGAGATTCATTCTAGGTGAAATCTCATATAACTTTCACAAATCTACCTCATCTGATTTTTCACCTTCCAGTCAAAACACTTAAAATAATATTCAATTAAATTTTGAACGATATCCTTTTATATTTTAGTTACTACTCAAGTTATAGAACTTACCCATGTCATCAGAAGCAGAAGATTGACGAGACTGATTATACCTATTGACTCTATCAGCAGCTGTCATTCTTCTAGATTGGGCAGTGTTATGAGTCACATCTGGAGGTTGTGTGTCTAAAATAGGATGATTTAAAAATAAATGAAAACATCAACTTCAGTGTAAAAATAAAGAATGCAAATCATGGCATCAAAATATGAAACTGAACAAATAGGAGCAAATTAACAGAACAATGCAATTACAGAGAATGATCTAAATAGGTGTGAGATGGCAATATCATAAATGAAATAAATCATATTTTCCCAAGATGAGAATTGTAGTTAGGAACAATAGCTCATCAGATTGAACAAAAAAAACATTCTTAATCGATAAATCTTTGGAACACTAAACAAAATTTAACTCACATGGCCTCAAGTTATGCATCACATCAGATAAGTCTGTTATCTCCTGCCTCATTCTCTTCCGCTCTTCTCTTGATTCATTGCTCCGGTGCTCTTCCCAGCCCATTATACCTGGTCCACCATTTGGAAGCCTATGTAAATAAAGGATAGAACAAATCAGCATCTTTCTTTTCCTAAAACTTAAAATACTTGGATTTTTCATTTAAACAATTCACAGACACCAACCGGTATTGCAATTTTGCATCATCAAAAATATTTAAGTTCTCTGAATGAGCTGGTCATCTTCCTGTTAATACTCACTAAAGAAAAACTGTTTAATATAGGCTGAACCAGCTTGCAGAGCATTTTGTTTTCAGAAAATTTAATTTATCCCTGACAAACAGATCCTAAAGGTTTGATAAGTTGACAGTTCTGCAACATTTTTTCTAAGTAGTCAGAAACAATACACAAGTGACATTGGAAAAAGAAAAACTTTTTGGAAAACAAACCAATGAATAAAAACAATGCTCCTGGATTATGAACTGACAAAAGGAAAAATGAAAATTCTGAAAATAATTTCCAAGAAATAAGCAGGATTTTTAATGTCAGCCTCCATCAAGTAGTACACGCAAAAACTGCCAAAGGACAGAGATTTAATTGGGAATGTAAACAAATGCTTTTTTTATAGAACAGAAAAAAGAGAAGATTATTACCATGAGGTATTCTTTAATAAATGTAAATTATCAACTGAGATAAGGATTATGCTTTCCAAAACCCAGCTGAGTCACATAGATGAGAGCATCTGAAAGTGGAAATATCAGTCTAATGGTAGAAATATGTTAAAACCCATATATTGATTAATTGTTAAAAACAGAGAAGATTGAACATTAAGAAACTTTAACTTATAAATTCCAAGTATTAAGCACACAAAACAAAGTATCAGACATTGGGTTCATCAAATCTGAAATTTTCAAAAACCTTCAATTGGCTGATTTCACAAGTTATCAATTGAATGTTTATGTAAATATTTTTCTATTAGAAGATCACCTCATCTGCTGTGGCTGCTGCTGAGAAGGTAATGGAAGTGGCTGCAGCCTTTCTGGTCTATGTGCTCTCTGCTGCGGAGGAGTGTCCCTTGCAGACCCTGTGCTACTGGTGTCAGGAGACTGATGAGAAGGTGGTGGCTGAGCAGGGGGACGTGAAGATCTGCTACCCCCACGTTCCTCCCCCCGACCCCCACTGCCCATCTCCCTCTCTGGTGTGCTTTCTCTTGCATCACCTTCATTCACTAGACTGTCTTCATCTGAACTGGATGCTGTAAAACATAGACATTTACTTGACTGACATCTTTTTAAATGGACAATTCAGAGAAATTCATGCCAACATTTGGATATCTTCCCGCAATACAAAAAGTACACAAGTAGCAAATTTGAATTAATCTTGAATTCCCTATCCCAATTGAAAAGAGTAAGTGCAATTACTGTTAATTTCGGAGAACAGTGTTTTACATCAGAGATATTATGCAGCACTCCTTTGGATTAATAGTACAATATTGAGTTATACCATAACTGAGAATTCAAATATTTAAAAATTGGGAGTCTCTTTCAATTTTCCTTTAAATTCTTTTCTAAAAGTCCAAACGCATCGATTTACATCTTTCTAAATTGTATTTCAAATCAAAGGGATAATAGTAAAAACTATCCATCATTAACCGCACTCTTTTGTCAGTTAAAAGAGAACCTGTCGACTTTACTCAAAAGTTATGTTTAGTACAAGACTTTAAGCAAACAATTAAAGGTGGAGTTTTCAATTCAGAATAAACAACTGTACTAAAAGTTAAAAGTATAGACCAATTGTTACTGAAAAGGAAATGACATTTTAAAACAATTCTGAAATTTAAGTAAGCAAAAACTGCTTAATTCAAACTTAACAAATCCTCTATTCAGATAACTTTTGTTCACACGTAATCGGCTCGAGATAATTATAAATACACAGTTCTCAAATGTAGGCATGAGTACAGAGCCTACAGAAACTTTTAGAACAAGTGATATTTAAACAACTTCAAAGTTAAATATTTGCGAAATTTATTTCCCTCTTGAAACAATTAACTTTATATGGAATAGCTGTTTCTATAAAATTCCTTACCCGAATCCCTTCTTTCTCTATCAGGGCTCCTAGCCATCACAGAAGTACGTTTGGATGGCATTGGAAGAGATGGTTTGGGCCGGCCCTGCATTGCAGCCAGGGCCTGCTGCACAGCCTCTTGTCGGACCTCTGCAATGTTAATATAATAACTTCAGTCGACACTAATTAAGAAATCCATCGATCTTCAACTAATAGAGAAGCAAAGCTCCATTTGATCGTTGCAACCGAACACTAACACTCTGCAACAGTTCATTAAGCAAAGAAAAAGGCCCATAAACTTTTGATATTTTGAGGTATTTTTCCGCAACACAAATATCAATATTCCTTTTCTCTTCAGCGTTCAAGTCTCCGAGACTCAACTTCCGCTACCAAGTTATATTCGTATAAACATAAACACAACACAAAACCGTCCAAATCGGATCTAATATCGACGTGCACATAGGAAAATGGATGATTAACACAGCATTCCATCGCCCACTCTTTGGTACCTCTTCCGTCATCTCGCATGCCATGAAAAAAGGAAGATTCTAATGCCTTCCGTTTTCCATTTAGGGGCTTATCAACTGGGTAATACTACAGTTCGATGCAACATGCGGTCACTTACCTCGTCGCCGATGCGAAAACCACTTGCAGCGACGACCCCTCCCTCCGTAACCGCACACTACTACAACACACACCTCCCGGCACCAAAAACCCTACAAGAGTCATCGAGTACATCGAAAACACGGCACACCACGAAATTCACCAACTATACACTAGGCAAAATAAGCTTTCTAGCATTCCATCCATGCATCGTCATGCAGACGACTTGGATACGACCGAGAAGCCGACCCAGTGCAGCGCGGAGCACGAGGAACACTACTACGTCACGATCGAGTCCCGAGGGCAAAGCGGTCGTCAGCCGGTGGCAGGGAGTGAAAGGGGGGTCGGGAGGTGGAGGTTTCTGGAGGAGGCGTAGTGGGATGAGGTGACTGCCATCGATGTCTGGAGGAGGAGAAGAGGTCGTGAAGGTAAGCAGGAAAAACGGTGATGCCCGCAAGTGCGTAAGTTGACGGGCGAATGGAGGATGTCGAGGAATGGCGGAGCGACGGAAGATTACTCCTGTGCGCCGAGATTTAGCGCGTGGCTGCGGAAAAGAAAACATGGCCGTCTCTACTGACTCATTCGGTATATCTCGCTCCTTTAGCTCGTCGCGCCAGCCCAGAAAGATGGAATTCCGACTTATCTGCCGACGATGATTCGCCTTTGAGAGATGTTTCGCAGGGATTGTTTTTTTGAAATGAAAACCGCATTTCCGCCGATGCTGCGCCAGCCTTCTCACGATCAGACACCTGTATCATTAACATCAAACAAACTAATTCATAGGTCAGGCGGGCCTCCAACGACCAACACAATCCAAGAAAAATCATTGGTATTAGGTACATTTTACTGTAAAAATCTACAATGTTAGGTCCAGAAATATAGGGGGGAACTTGATTAACAACATTAGGCTGAGGCATTATTGAGCTCTATCTTCTGAAGCAGTTTACTTGTCAAAAAGGAGTAAAAGAATAAAATTTATCGTCATTTATACTACGTAGTTATGATAATGACTCGACGTTTCTGAAACAAACAGTTGTTAATTGTCTGAAAAATCTCAATCTCGATAAAAGAGACATTTCAAGGAGCAATATTAACTCCTAATGTTAGGTCGCGTTTGGATTGGTAATTAGAGTCGACATATCATCTAAATACATAATAAATAAATTAATAATAATAATAATAAATAAATCTAAATAAATAATAAATAAGTTTACGCAGTAGACCAAGATGGTGCAACAGTTCATAACAAAAATCTTCTCATTTCATTAATAGAATGAATAAAATTAATGAATTTCCATCGATTACAAATATTTAACTTAAAAATCGAGTAAGACTGAAATACAATGGAAATACTATCAGTGTTATGAGTCATATTTGTAGAATTGTGATGACATACATTTCACCGCAATCGGAAAAGCTATTTTAGGGTGATGATCCACCAGCAAGCTCAGGTCAATTGCGACGTGTTCGAAAGAGATGGCGATTTAAATTATTTGAGTTTATTTTTTCTATCGATCATATCCTGAACAACTATCTCTTTTTGAACGAAAATACCGAAAAGAAAAGACATTTGTGTTCAGTCCTCTATGAGTTAAGTAATTATTTTAGCACGTTTGCCACAATATCTGTGCTGGGGAACTAAACTAGAAGAAAAGGGATCAGAAGCATCTGTAGATGTGATGGGTTCAAAAGAAACAGAGCTAAGACTTGAAATTTCCAGAAAAACGGAAGTCTAATAACGGGAATGAATGCACTTTCTCTCATCGTTCAGTTATTGCGAAGCGAACTTCGTCGGCGCGGTTTGCACATGTCGTCGCCCTCGAAACCGCGATCCTCTCGGTGCGTGGGATTCTGGCAGATGATCTCATCACCCCTTCGATACCTCTTCCCCTCACATTTCATACAATTCTCGATACGCCGAGACACAAGGTACTTACACGGAGGAAGACTGCGATCGAAGAATCACGTGCGCAAATATCCGCGTAAAGAATAGCCGGAGTAAGCGATATCGGATTACAAGTTACGTCACTCCGTCATAAAGTCGGTATCCATCATATTTCAGAGTCGTCGCACAAGCGACTTCTTCACGAATCATTTTTACTTCAAAATGCCAAACGCCTCGCTCGAGAGGCCACACGCTGTATAAAACGATGAAAAAAAGACATAATTCTGATAACTTTCGACCTCGGACAGTTCTTAAAATTCAGGTGTCGCAACCAAGTAGCCTCGAGGAGCAAACGAAAGAAGGTGCGCTTTCCTCAGAGGTATGAGTGCATTACTCATCACGACATATGGTAAAATGAAAAAGGTTTTCTACCGACCTCAAACTTAAACCAACATGTTTGTTCAGCAACATAAACGCAGATGCAACGAAATAATGCGCTACATTAGTTTTACAGTTCGAAATTCATCGGTAAGAAAGTAGCAGCAACTTTGATAGTGAAATGGAAAAGAAATCTTATCACATGGCTTATAGTTTAAGTATGGGATACACACAGATTCCTAAGAACTCACCAAAAGGTATCGCTCTCCAAAAAGACCCAACGTTAACCCCTGCAATGGGACCGTATTATGTAAAAACCTCTTTCAATCGTGAAAATCCTTTCCTGTTGTGAAGTAATCAAAACCTTGCTAGTTAAATTCATATTCCAACGACGGAAAATCGCGAAAGATGAGTCATAATTGCTGGAAATTATCTCATCGGAAAATAAGCTGAAGTTTTCATTTAAACGAAAATTTTCCAATCGAACGTAAAATCGTCGCTTTTTTAATTTTACGCAATTAGAGTGAAATGTTGATAATATTTCCCAACAAAATTGAGCGATGTAAAAGTAATTATCACGGTCGGAAAGGACGTTGAATTAATTTCATAAATTGCAGCAGAAATATGAGCACATTCCTTTTAAAGAGGCACTGTTACTCCCGGAAGTGCCGCATACGGAGTCACCGAAACATTACAGGTCATCCACAAATATACGGAAGGTATATCACGTGAATTGAGTGTTGAGGCACTCACCTCCCTTATACCACCACGGCGACCTATTTGGTCTCATGTCACACACTATCAGATGTATCCTCACTGCGGAGACAACAATCACATTCCTCCACCAACTTCCTCGACAAAAGGCCACGCTGAGTCCACTTCCACTTGACGCAAACGACTTTTTTCATCGCCGCCGAAAACTGGAGAGGAACTTTTAAAACGTTCGCGACGAGTTGAGAGGAAATTATAGAGCGACATTCGAAGCAGTGGGAAATGATTCAGCGGAGGGAGGAATGGCTCATAGAGGCCCCTTCCGTTCCAATGAAATCTGCCTGCTTATCGTGTGCATTGTGGTTTTCTAAACACAACTTCCTCGCTAAGGTGCGGAAGGGCTGGTGCGATGAATGAGATAGGGCCGATGGGGAGGAGCCCACATCCGCCTCGCAATATTGAGAGCCGATTCGGAGATTCTGCAGCATCAACTAACATATTCTCGATTTTCGTTTAAAGACTATATCTTTCAAATCTTATAAGGATACGACCTGTCGCAGAAGGCGCGGTGAGCTAAAGTTAATGCGTTAATTAGGATAACAGCCCCTGGATTGATGAATATAATGCGACCTGTCGCAGAAGGCGCGGTGAGCTAAAGTTAATGGATGAATATAATGCGACCTGTCGCAGAAGGCGCGGTGAGCTAAAGTTAATGCGTTAATTAGGATAACAGCGCCTGGATTGATGAATATAATGCGATTAGTGCAACAAAAATATGGAACCGAGGATAGCCCCTCAAAATGAGAGGAAAATATTACGAGCGTCGCTAAAAAGAGGGATGGGACTGATATTGGCGAGTTGATGGGTAGGATTAGGCCGTGCGAAATTTCTGAGCGATGTTGACATTTACAAATATAAAATACGGATGATGATTAGCTGATGGAGCTGATACACACGACGTTTCGGTGATAAAATTGCTAAAACTTGCAAATTAATTGATTTTTGAAGTCGACGCAGAAAAGGTAAGCAACAAGGAAAACTAATTGAGAGCTGAGGATGAGCACGTGGCCAAACTGTAGAACGCGTAATATTAGTGAGAATAACAGAAGATTCTTCCACTTCATTATCACATGGAAGATTAATTTTTATTTCCTCGCCTTCCCGCTCTCCTGCCTGACATGAAAATTTAACTTGATATTCGTCCATCACTAAATAACTGATTATTTTCTTAGTTGCCGTAAATAAATTGAGTTTAAAATATCCATTGATATAGACCGTAGAAAACTTAACAGTGAATCCAGTCCCTTCAACCAAAAGATTTTAATTCGCTGCATATTTGCTTATGCGTCCGCAAAAATTTCGTCGATTCGAAAATCTAGAAACGATATAATTTGATATCAAAAACAATAAAGAAAGTTGCTTCAAAAAAGACGTAAGTCAACAACTGACATAGTAGTGGAGAACAAGAGATTGTGAGAACCTATTTTCAGGAAAACCTCTTCCACAGAGTTAAAGGAAATTTCGGCTTCACATCGGCAAGAATGATTCGCAAAAAAAAATGAAACTTGGACTGCGAAATTATTTGGGTTGCGGAAAAAGAGGTGACGTTAATTCCTCTCCGTTTGACGAAATCCCAGCGAGCAATTCTGTCGAAACGTATGAGTGCGACGAAAAGGCGGAAAAGAGCGTCTAAAAGAGATACTCTGAGAAGTTCACATCATTGTGGGCGAAATTACGCATAAAAATAGGATAATTGAGTAAAGAGGTTACGCAACAAAGAACTCGAGGCCGCCCTGAATGACAGAAAAATAGAAATACGAAAACGCCCAAATATTAATTATAACAAATACTTATAGGCGGATGACGGCTTCATTATGGTAGTTACAAAATGATACAGCAGAGGCGATTCCCACGGCTATCTTCTCCTAGCGGACAAAAATTGAAACCGTCCACACTACAAAGTGAATTTATTGCCAACTATCGATTCCCAAATTCATAATTTTAAGAGTTAAACTCAGCATGGCAACGTATAGTTGTACCTCGAAGTATATGGCACCACAGTTAATTGGGGCTAGGTTCTAAGTTTGTTCTCTCCTTATGAAAACGGTGGAAAACACTTATAGGAAATCTATGGACGAACTAATTTCGAGGGAATTCGATGGCCACCATTCCAAGGTCTTCATGATGAAAAACGATACACACACTACATACATACATTTCTACTATAAGTAGACTTTATATATATATATATCCAAAAGGTATCG
>KZ308790.1:126001-169838 GCA_000376725.2 Ladona fulva
GTTAACCCTTTTCCATTTCCTTCTTTCCTCCATTTTATTTATCATTTCTACCGTCACCCATGGTTTCCTAATTTTGTTTTGCTTCACCCTCCCAATAGTTACTTGCGCACTATCCTTGATACTGTTTTTAATCTTTTCCCATTCTCCGTCTATAGTAAGTTCCCGCCCATTATCCTCTAAGGCCTTACTGACTGACTCTTGGAACTCTCTTGCTTTCCCATTTTTAAGGGCTTCAAGGTTCCATTTTGGTGTAATTTTTGCTCGAAATATCTTTTTAAACTTTAGCTCGGTTTTCATCATGACCAGGTTATGGTCTGAGTCAACATCAGCACCAGGGTAACTTTTTGAATTTTTAACACTATTTCTAAACCTTTTTCTAACCAAAATGTAATCAATTTGGTACCTATCCGTATCTCCTGGTTTTTTCCATGTGTACCTCCTCCTATTATGGTGCGGAAAAAGCGTGTTTGTAATACAGAGGTTATTCCTTTTACAAAAGTCTACCAATTTCTGTCCCCTTTCGTTTCTATTTCCTAGTCCGAACCCTCCCACTTCTTCTCCATCTTTGCCTTGCCCAACTACTGCATTCCAGTCCCCCATTACAATTAGGTTTTTATTGCCTCTAACCCTTCCCATTACTTCTTCTATTTGTTCATAAACAAGTTCTACTTCATCATCACTATGTTCGCTAGTGGGCAAGTACACCTGAACTATCACCGTGTTTACTGGCTCAGCCTTTATTTCTACTGACATAACCCGGTCGCTTATTAGCTCTGTAGCTATCACGGCTTTTCCCGCTTTCTTGTCTAGCACTACCGCAACTCCCCTCTGGCTAGAATTTCCCCCACTGAAAATTACTCTGACATCATCACTCCAGAAATCACCCCCATCCTTCCATCGCACTTCACATAGCCCTAGTATGTTAATGTTGGACCTCTTCATTTCTACCTTTACATTTTCCAACTTTCCTTTCCTAAGCATTGTCCTAACATTCCAGGTTCCCACCCTTGTTTCCTTGGCCATCTTCTCTCTTCTTTTCTTGTCGTTTCCTGGGTAAGGGTTTCGTGGAATGACGACCGAGATAGCCTTACTACTATCACTGCCGGGCACGACACTCCCCGTAGAGGGTTGAGTCCCGCTTACGCCACTTACAATATTCTTATATTGGCACATCATGATTGCTTGGGATAAGTGTGGTAGTCGAGGTGGTTTCCCATTGCCTTCCTCAACCTTTCTCTTAACGTGACACCACCATCACCCATAATGGCCGCCCCACTGGGGTACAGACGCCTTTGCAGCCGCCTCACTGAGGTACAGACACTGCGTGGACTACCTTTCGTCAGGCCCCTACCTATTGACCATCCTGGCATGGGTGACCCTACCAGGAACATAGTTCCCGCCAGTTACGCTCTCTAGGTCATAGGAACACGCAAGCCCTTCTACCACGACAAGGTTGTAGTCCAGAGAAGTTGTAAAACAACCCGCTCTATATATAATAGCTTTGGTTGTTCCGATGATGGAATGAATAAAATGAGAGAAGATTGTTTGTAAGAGCAAAGGTAATGAGCTCGAAGAACTGTTTTTTAAGCGATAGTTAAGAGTTGGGAAAACAAAATTGGGTTTCCCGTTGGAGACGTAACTATGGATTTTACAAATAAAGAATGTATGATATTTCTTTAATAATACAACCAGAGTTATGGGAGCGTATTCATCAAACCTTAGATCAAAGTTTACATCTTTCGGGAGTTCGGAACCTCCAAAGCTCGATTCCGATCGTTGAAGGATAACGGGTGAGTCACTGGCTTAACTCCAGATAAATACTCTTTAATGCAGAATTTTACATTCGGATGACTCAATTATCACTGTGAAATAGTTCCTCAAAGGCTTCTTCGATAGATATTCCGTCAATTGTCACTCCTCATTGTTAAGCGATTTTAATAACTTAAAATGTTCAAATTTTACTGCATAAAATACAATAAATAGATCATAGAATGTAAGGCGGTCAAAAGAAACAAAATTCAAAGGATAAATTAATTCCTTATCTGTAAATCTCAATTTTTATAATTTACCGCCGTAAATTAGTAAGAGGTAAATAATTAGTAATTAAATCGAAGTAAGAGAAAATGTAGTAATGACCATCACTGATGTTCAATTATAAATGGAGCTCCTTAAACTCTCGAGTCGAATTTTTTCGATCTAAAAGTAAAATGTATCGCTTAAGAGCGGTATTTCTCCGCCTAAGAATGTATAAAGCCAGAAACAAACTATTCTGAGTAAATTTGTAGGCTAAAATTAACCACAAGAAATGGAAACGAATTTCGTGGTGTAAATCGATACAGTTAAATAAATCTAACTTGAATGAAAATAATAGGGAAGCTTCGTGTTAAAGATAATTATAAAAAATGTCCAACCATGAGAGTTGCCGCTTATAGTGGATTCATCAACGAATCTTCGACAAATCTTGGGATATTTGCTTGTTCATCGTGAACCTTAAAACCCGTAGAATAAGAGATAGCCCGTAATCTGGGAAGAGTTTACAGTACAGAGTTTAACCAGTTTTAATTTCACGACGAATGACTCAAATGCACCACGAAATTGTGGCAACGTAGGAAACAAAAATGAAAATGAATAATAAAATAAAAGGGAAAATAGTCGGCTTCGTTAGCGAAACAGACGGAACTTATATCTGACTATGTACTTTATCTGACTATGTACTTTATTTGACTATGTACTTTATCTGACTATGTACTTTATCTGACTATGTACTTTATCTGACTATGTACTTTANGTATATATTTATATTTTTTTGTAAGTAAAGATAAATTTCAATAAAATTGTTTAAATTTTCATTTCCTTAGAGAATCAAAAAAGCAATTTGTTCCTGGAAAGCACTCCGAGTTAATCACATTCAAAAACAAAGGAAGCGGGTTCGTGGATACCGCAAACTCGTCGGATGGCCCCACAAAACCAACAATCCTATCATTGTGAAATGAATGTGCAATTGGATATGATGTAACCAAAACACGTTGCTTCCCAATAATGGGGAGAAAAACCTGGTAGTGGTAGTATTGTTAAAGTTCCCCCACCGGGAATCGAACCCGGGACCGCTTTCTACTAAGTCGAACGCGTTAGCCACATAGCTATCCGGAGAGATAGATAGCACAGAGAAATACTAACATAATATTTACTCAAAGATAAGAGTGTCTCAAGTAGGTAACATGCTGGCGTTTGCACCGCATAACGATTATTTGAAAAGAAATGTAGAGCGAAAACGAATGACCAGGATGTACTGATAAGATGAATTAAATACGTACGAACTAGAATTTGCTAAAATAAAATAAATTAATCTAATTAAGATGAGGAGAAGATAGATGATACTACTTGGACCACTTTGGAGGAAACGCAGATTTACTCGCCTTAAGTAATAAAGAAGCAAACTGAGTAAGCTCATGAAGAAAAAACAAGTGAAATCAAAAATGCGCCATACCAGTAAATATTGCTTAGAAACGTAAGGGAAACAATGTAATAGATAAAAGCGAAATATATATGAAAATTGAATCTAACCCAACGGATACATAATATTGGACTCTACTTAAAACATTTAAGCTAGAGAAATTTCATACTTACATGGATAGTACACAAGGGCATATTCAGAAATTTCGCTTAACAGTTCGGCACAGGAATGCCGCTTAGTAAAAAAACACAAGAAACGACAAAATAAATCCAAAAGAGGGCAAAAATATATAATTCCTTCAAAATCGCTTTCACGTGAGATGGAATAAAGAAATAATTTGTAACCTTACATTTCGGTTATTTACCGATATCTAGTAAAATTATCGAACATAGAAGCCGTGGTGAACAATTCGGATGGAAAGAATTCGGTTTCAACCACAAATTTCAAACGCCATTTTAGTATCACAAACATGGTTGGAAGACGGTTTAATATCAAGGAAACGAGAGAAGGACCGCCACTATTAGTGTGGATGGAGTCAAAAAATAGGAGCGCGACGTATATGAATGGAAATAGTATAAGGGGCGGAGCTGAAGAGGGACGTGTCCCTCACTGTCCGCCTGATTCCACCATAGAGAAAGGATATACTCTATGGATTCCACCCCAGCAAATATGGACGACGTTCGCCGAACGTCCGAATCCGAGATAACGGACATTGAGTCCAATGCCGAAGGTCGCGTTTCAATGTGAGACAATAACCAAACGGTCCACGGGCCCTCCTTTCGAGTGCACGATTTACTCTTAAGATATCGACTTGAATTCGTCCACAGTGGAGAACCGGAAGATTTAGAAGCGATGCGTCGAGATTTCATCAATGGATAGTCGACAAAGTTGATAAACAAACGGAGTGACGTTACCTCTTTATCTCTCAAAATTTAAAGTGCACCGTTTAAAGTATAACACACCGCTAGCGGCTTTCATCTACAACAGTATGGATATCTTTCGATCTAAATTTAGCGTTTTCTTCTTCGTAAATGAGGAATCAGCCTGAAATCTGCAAATATACCACTCATTATTAGAACACAGCGAATTCTGAGTTACTGTACAGCAATGGGATCAAGTACTGGATTAAATAACGTCAGGAATGCGCTTAAGAAAAAAGCGGGAGCGCAGTCTTCGATAGCTGCTCTGTTCGCATCTATTGTTCTAAATACGGAAAAAGCAACTAATCTATCATGTCATCCTTTAATAATTCTTCCTCAATTTTTTGAGAAGTTCCCTGCTTCATTTCCACTGCCCTGAGAAAATACCTTCAGAGAATTTAATATCGAGTAAGACGTTTCTACCTAATTCAAAATTTCCTTCGGGATAGCGGACATAAACTATAAGAAGTGGCAAAGGTGCAGGCAATATTAACCATAAATACAAATCAAGATGAATAGAAAATAAAACTGTTAAATACATATTCCCGAAAACAAACAGCTGCTTCGCGGAAAACTGGTGAAGGAATTTCTAAGAGGATTCCAGAGAGAGTCAAGTTTCAATGAGAATACTATCGCAAAATCTTTGAGACGTAATGTTGGAACGGACTGATTCTTAAGAGACGGCAAAACTCCGGTTTTAGACGGAAGACGATGCAGAATGCATTCGCTTTCTTTCGTTAAAAACATAGGCGACAAATGTAAGATGGTAAGTAGAAATCTCCTTGGATTGATTGACAACGAGCGTTCTTAATAAATAGTCGTCGTTGCCGATGAAAAACTCTAGGTAGTTGATAGAACTATGGTGATTTAGGTTTATAACATATTGATATTTATTGGCTTGCACCTTAATCGAGTTATCATATTCTAAAGGTGTGCCTTACGTTAATTTTCCGTTAAAACTACGCTCTTTCCTACTAAAACTGATTGGAGGGCAGAGCATTGTTATCTCACGAGAGACATCCAAAACGAGACTTCACATTAAATTAATTTTTTTAAATAATCCTACAGTCTATTCGTTCGATCATTCATTTAACCTGCAGGTTTTAACATTCTTATCGAAAAGTCTTTCCCAAAGTAATCAAGAAAGATCCGCGCAGTACGGCTGCGGGAATTTCGAAAAATTACCACTTCTTAAAATGTAACGAAATTTGATCCCTCGCGTGGAAGAATTTCTCGCGACTGCAGCGCCTCCGCTAAGAAGCGCGGACACGAAGCTAACTAAGCCGCTAATAGGATAACATCGCAGTCCACGTGTATGCAACGAGAGAGAGGAGAGAAACTTCCGACCGAGTTCAAATGGAATATTTGTGCGAGCAAACGAAACCCAATTATTTTCCTTTTGATACTGTCCTCTCTTTCCTCACTTCCTCTACCGCCATTCTCTGTAAGGAGTAAGTGCGAAGTAAAAAATTAACGGAACATTCAATTTGGGCGAAAATCCATGAGGGATGAAAGAAGCGGATAGGGAAAATCTCCGAAGTCATTCTTAAGAAAGAGCGACGAAAAGATCCATTCCGAGAAGATAAATTGCAATCACGTCGAGGAAGAAATTTTCCCGACAGAGGCTCGGAGTCGTTGTGATTCGATTTATTTAAGGATTTTATATTTTCGGGAATTCTTTCCAACCCAAGAATAACATGGCACCATAACCCATAAATATAAACGAAGAAGCAAGAAACAGAAAGTCCATTATCGATTACTATATTGTGAGACAAAATTCTAAATTAAAAATCCATGATGTAAGGGTGAAAAGAGGTGCGACATGTGGCAGTAACCATTATCTGGTTCAAGCTAAGATATACGTCCCATACAGACATCAACCAGGCCAAAACACAAAAGAAAACCACAATGTGACTGGGTTGAGTGAGAAAAAATTCAATATATGTAGTCTGCAAAATGATAGTACAGTTTTTCTATATCAAAAAAGATTAGATGAAAAATTAAAAATAGTAAAAAGGAGTATAGAAGAGGAGTATCAGCATATCAAGAACAGTATAAAAGAAGCTGCAGAGGAGGCATTAGGTCTGTACAAAAGAGAAAACAAACCTAACTGGTGGAACGAGGACATTGGACAAAAAATCCAACGAAAGAAAGAATTATACTTGAAATATCTACAAAAGAAAGATCATGATAGTAAGAGAGAGTACGATGTTATGAATAGACAAATCAAATGCTAGGTCACACGTAAGAAAAATGAATCATGGAACAGACGCTGCCAATATGTGGAACAATATATACGAGGGAATAGAAGCTCAGAAGTCTGGAAAACAATAAAGGAGTGGAAAGAACTGACCAATAACAGGGTAAGTATAATAAATATACTAAATAAAGAATGGGTTAAACGCTTTCTACACACTATCCGCCAGGAAATCCTGAGATCTTTCTAATGGGTTAAACATTTCGAGGGACTATTGGAAGAAAGAAGACTACAATTTTTGGAAAAAACAGTCTTAAAAAATACTAGGAAGACAACTATAGAGTTAGAAATTAAACAAAAAGAAAAGGCTGTACGAACAACAAAATATACAAAATCGCCTGGGCCAGGAAATATAAATCCGGAACTAGTCAAATGTGGCACTCATAAATTAAAGGTAATGCTTAAAAAAAATATTTGAAAGATGTTTAAATGGGGAACCTACCCCCATGGAGTGGCGAAGCTCATATATTACCCCAATATTCAAAAAAAAGGTTCCAGGAAAGATCCAAAGAATTACCGTGAAATAGCAGTAATACCCACGATTGGCAGAATCTACTCTAGGATAGTAAAAGACCTGATTGAAAACGAAATTAAAGAAAAACAACCCGAGGAACAATCTGGATTCAGAGCAGGAAGATCTACAATAGACAATATTTTTACAATTAAAATTGCAGCAGAGGAGAGAATTCAGAGAAACCTTGAGACACATGTAGCACTGATAGATCTAGAAAAAGCTTATGATAGTGTTCCAATACAAAAATTATTGGAGTTGGAAATTTTTCAAATTAATCCAACCGCGGTGATGCTACTATATGAAAATAACACCACAAGAATAAAAATATGAGGCCAACTGACGGAAGAAATAAAAACAACGAAAGGTCTGAGACAGGGATGTGGTTTATCTACTAAATTTTAAAAAATTTATCTTGAAGGAGCCCCTCAAGGGTGACAAAAGAAATGTAGAAGTCTAGGATTACAAGTGGGAGAAAACATTTTATATTCATTATATTTTGCGGATGACCAAATTGTTATTTCAGAAGATACGGATGACCTGATCTACATGGTTAGGAAACTGCAAGATACGTATGAGCAGTTTGGACTCACTATAAATAAAAACAAGACAATATCTGGTGATTGGAAGTGAGGAAACGCCAGATCTACCATTAGAAAATGATAACGTCAAAGGAGTAACCACCGCAAAATACTTGGGAGTGATATTGGATAAAATCTGAAGTAGGGACCAAGAAATTAACAATAGAATTATGAGGGGAAGAACTATCATAAAAGCTTTAAATTCCATATTAAGGGATAAACATATTACCAGGAAAACAAAAGTAAGGATATATAAAACAATGGTAGAAAGTGTGATCACGTATGGGGCAGAAGTATGGGACATAAAGGAAAGGAACAGAAATAGGCTATTGACGACTGAGAAGGATTTCATGAGAAGGAGCTGCAGAAATAGAACACTCGATAAAGTAAAAAATGAAACAAATATTGAAATGGACACCTCCAGGAAGGTTAAAAAGAGGAAGACCAAGAAGGAATTGTTTGATTTAAGTACAAATTTTGCACCAAACGCCTATCTTTCCAGTCCAACCCAAGGGAATTCAGGAAGCAATGGCAGCAAGGGAAATGAGGGAAGAGGAATGCTACGATAGAGAGAAATGGAAGCTGAGTGCGGGAAAACAACGGCAGTTGTAAAACATACATAAGTGTTCTACCTTTCGGTAGGTCCATGTGCCCTAACATTCCCTATTCATAGCCTTTTCCTTCGTTACCTGGTAACTTACCCCACCCTTTATGTCATCTAACATTTTTTGCCTTTGCCTTCCCCTCTGTCTTTTCCCTTGCATTCTACCCTCTATTACATTCTTCAGCAATCCCTCTCCTCTCAATATCTGACCCACCCATTTCTTTTGTCGGCGCTTAATTACTTCAATTAAAACCCTTTCCTCCCCAACCATTTCTAGCACCTCTATGTTTGTTTTTCTATCCACCCAGCTCACCTTCTCCATTCTACGCCACACCCACATCTCAAATGCCTCCAATCTTTTGATGTCCTCTTTTCGTAAGGTCCACGTTTCACACCCATATAGCAAAACACTCCATATCAAGGATTTTACCAATCTTTTCCTGATTCCTTTATCGAGACCCTTTGTCATTAATTCCCTTCGCTTCATAAAAGCTTCCTTGGCCAATGCTACTCTTTTTCGAACCTCATCTCCACACCTCCCATCCCAAGATAGAACACTACCCAAGTACGAGAATTTGTCCACCTGCTCTAGTTTTTCCCCATCGACCCTGATCGTTAATTTAGCCTTCTTTCCCTTAGTGAATCTCATTACCTTAGTTTTACTTACGTTAATTTTCATTCCATATTCCCTTGCCTTATCGTTTAGTGCATTTACTAGTATTTGTAAACCCCTTTCGGAATCGCACACAATAGCTTTATCGTCTGCATATCTTACTGACTTTACTACTTTCCCTCCAACTATCACTCCCTTGCTTATTTCTTCCCAAGCTTCATTCACCATTTCCTCTGCATATATATTAAAAAGCGATGGTGATAATGGGCATCCTTGTCTTACCCCTCTCCCTAACTCTGCCCATTCCGACTCTCCTTCAGTTATTCTAACTCGCGCTGTTTGATTTAAGTACAAATTTTGCACCAAACGCCTATCTTTCCAGTCCAACCCAATTTTCTTTAAAATTCCCATTAATTTTGGCCATTGAACTCTATCGAAAGCCTTTTCAAAATCGACAAAACATGCACATATATCCTTTTTAAATTCCAGGCTTCGTTCTACTAGCACCCTCATTACCCCGATTGCATCCCTCGTTCCTTTCCCTTTCTGAAATCCGAACTGGTCTTCTCCTATTTGTTCCTTAATTTTTCCTTCAATTCTTCTATTCAATACTCTTAGAATAACCTTTGCCGCGTGAGATATTAAACTGATTGTACGATAATCCCTACACTCAGAAGCATTATTCTTTTTCTGCAAAGGAATCAGGATTGTCTTAGTAAAATCCTCTGGCCATTCCCCTTCATCATAAATTTTTCTACATAAATTATAGAATTTCCTCTTACCCTTTCCCCTCAGGTTTTTAAGTAGCTCAACTGGTATCTCGTCAATGCCCGTTGCTTTGTTTCCTTTCATATCACGCAAGGCCCTATCAATTTCACTATCTAATATCCCAGGTCCAACATCATCATCCTCCACTTCTTGTTCACTTTCTAACATTATGTTTGTTGGCTTCATGTCCTTCCCATATAGTTCCTCGACATATTCTTTCCACCTTTCCCTTATGCTGGCTGGATCTCGTATAACTTTACCATTATTATCTTTTATTGTGGTTGTTCTGTTTCGTGTTTTATTTCCCGTTAACTGTTTCACCTTTCTATACATTAAATCGACCCTCCCACTTTCGTCCAGCTTTTCTATTTCGTTACATTGTCCCTTCCACCACTGTTCCCTCGCCCTATTTGTTTCCCTTCTCAGTTCGTTGTTGAGAGCCCTATACATTCTACGTCCTTGTTCTGTGTTAACCCTTTTCCATTTCCTTCTTTCCTCCATTTTATTTATCATTTCTACCGTCACCCATGGTTTCCTAATTTTGTTTTGTTTGACCCTTCCAATAGTTACTTGCGCACTATCCTTGATACTGTTTTTAATCTTTTCCCATTCTCCGTCTATAGTAAGTTCCCTCCCATTATCCTCTAAGGCCTTACTGACTGACTCTTGGAACTCTCTCGCTTTCCCATTTTTAAGGGCTTCAAGGTTCCATTTTGGTGTAATTTTTGCTCGAAATATCTTTTTAAACTTTAGCTCGGTTTTCATCATGACCAGGTTATGGTCTGAGTCAACATCAGCACCAGGGTAACTCTTTGAATTTTTAACACTATTTCTAAACCTTTTTCTTACCAAAATGTAATCAATTTGGTACCTATCCGTATCTCCTGGCTTTTTCCATGTGTACCTCCTTCTATTATGGTGCTGAAAAAGTGTGTTTGTGATACAGAGGTTATTCCTCTTACAAAAGTCTACTAATTTCTGTCCCCTTTCGTTTCTATTTCCTAGTCCGAACCCTCCCACTTCTTCTCCATCTTTGCCTTGCCCAACTACTGCATTCCAGTCCCCCATTACAATTAGGTTTTTATTGCCTCTAACCCTTCCCATTACTTCTTCTATTTGTTCATAAACAAGTTCTACTTCATCATCACTATGTTCGCTAGTGGGCAAGTACACCTGAACTATCACCGTGTTTACTGGCTCAGCCTTTATTTCTACTGACATAACCCGGTCGCTTATTAGCTCTGTAGCTATCACGGCTTTTCCCGCTTTCTTGTCTAGCACTACCGCAACTCCCCTCTGGCTAGAATTTCCCCCACTGAAAATTACTCTGACATCATCACTCCAGAAATCACCCCCATCCTTCCATCGCACTTCACATAGCCCTAGTATGTTAATGTTGGACCTCTTCATTTCTACCTTTACATTTTCCAACTTTCCTTTCCTAAGCATTGTCCTAACATTCCAGGTTCCCACCCTTGTTTCCTTGGCCATCTTCTCTCTTCTTTTCTTGTCGTTTCCTGGGTAAGGGTTTCGTGGAATGACGACCGAGATAGCCTTACTCCTATCACTGCCGTGCACGACACTCCCCGTAGAGGGTTGTGTCCCGTTTACGCCACTTACAATATTCTTATATTGGCACATCATAATTGCTTGGGATAAATGTGGTAGTCGAGGTGGTTTCCCGTTGCCTTCCTCAATCTTTCTCTTAACGTGACACCACCATCACCCATAATGGCCGCCCCACTGGGGCACAGACGCCTTTGCAGCCGCCTCACTGAGGTACAGACACTGCGTGGACTACCTTTCGTCTGGCCCCTACCTATTGACCATCCTGGCATGGGTGACCCTAACAGGAACATAGTTCCCGCCAGTTACGCTCTCTAGGTCATAGGAACACGCAAGCCCTTCTACCACGACAAGGTTGTAGTCCAGAGAAGTTGTAAAACAACCCGCTCTATATATAATAGCTTTGGTTGTTCCGATGATGGAATGAATAAAATGAGAGAAGATTGTTTGTAAGAGCAAAGGTAATGAGCTCGAAGAACTGTTTTTTAAGCGATAGTTAAGAGTTGGGAAAACAAAATTGGGTTTCCCGTTGGAGACGTAACTATGGATTTTACAAATAAAGAATGTATGATATTTCTTTAATAATACAACCAGAGTTATGGGAGCGTATTCATCAAACCTTAGATCAAAGTTTACATCTTTCGGGAGTTCGGAACCTCCAAAGCTCGATTCCGATCGTTGAAGGATAACGGGTGAGTCACTGGCTTAACTCCAGATAAATACTCTTTAATGCAGAATTTTACATTCGGATGACTCAATTATCACTGTGAAATAGTTCCTCAAAGGCTTCTTCGATAGATATTCCGTCAATTGTCACTCCTCATTGTTAAGCGATTTTAATAACTTAAAATGTTCAAATTTTACTGCATAAAATACAATAAATAGATCATAGAATGTAAGGCGGTCAAAAGAAACAAAATTCAAAGGATAAATTAATTCCTTATCTGTAAATCTCAATTTTTATAATTTACCGCCGTAAATTAGTAAGAGGTAAATAATTAGTAATTAAATCGAAGTAAGAGAAAATGTAGTAATGACCATCACTGATGTTCAATTATAAATGGAGCTCCTTAAACTCTCGAGTCGAATTTTTTCGATCTAAAAGTAAAATGTATCGCTTAAGAGCGGTATTTCTCCGCCTAAGAATGTATAAAGCCAGAAACAAACTATTCTGAGTAAATTTGTAGGCTAAAATTAACCACAAGAAATGGAAACGAATTTCGTGGTGTAAATCGATACAGTTAAATAAATCTAACTTGAATGAAAATAATAGGGAAGCTTCGTGTTAAAGATAATTATAAAAAATGTCCAACCATGAGAGTTGCCGCTTATAGTGGATTCATCAACGAATCTTCGACAAATCTTGGGATATTTGCTTGTTCATCGTGAACCTTAAAACCCGTAGAATAAGAGATAGCCCGTAATCTGGGAAGAGTTTACAGTACAGAGTTTAACCAGTTTTAATTTCACGACGAATGACTCAAATGCACCACGAAATTGTGGCAACGTAGGAAACAAAAATGAAAATGAATAATAAAATAAAAGGGAAAATAGTCGGCTTCGTTAGCGAAACAGACGGAACTTATATCTGACTATGTACTTTATCTGACTATGTACTTTATCTGACTATGTACTTTATCTGACTATGTACTTTATCTGACTATGTACTTTATCTGACTATGTACTTTATCTGACTATGTACTTTATCTGACTATGTACTTTATCTGACTATGTACTTTATCTGACTATGTACTTTATCTGACTATGTACTTTATCTGACTATGTACTTTATCTGACTATGTACTTTATCTGACTATGTACTTTATCTGACTATGTACTTTATCTGACTATGTACTTTATCTGACTATGTACTTTATCTGACTATGTACTTTATCTGACTATGTACTTTATCTGACTATGTACTTTATCTGACTATGTACTTTATCTGACTATGTACTTTATCTGACTATGTACTTTATCTGACTATGTACTTTATCTGACTATGTACTTTATCTGACTATGTACTTTATCTGACTATGTACTTTATCTGACTATGTACTTTATCTGACTATGTACTTTATCTGACTATGTACTTTATCTGACTATGTACTTTATCTGACTATGTACTTTATCTGACTATGTACTTTATCTGACTATGTACTTTATCTGACTATGTACTTTATCTGACTATGTACTTTATCTGACTATGTACTTTATCTGACTATGTACTTTATCTGACTATGTACTTTATCTGGCTTCGCAGACTCAGAAAGGGGTGACGAATCAGAGAGTGGAAGACACGAAGAGGAAGTGAAAAAGGGCGGTGGCACAAAATTATGCAAATGACGAGTACAAGTTAATGAGCGGAAGGAGACAGCAGTTGCTCCAAACACTGGGAATCGTTGTCACCTGGCGAGAGCGAATGCAGCGGAGAATAAACCAGTTTGTAATTGATAACCATATTTAAGGGTCTGATTTTATCCTAGTGAATGAGCAGCTTCTCGCCTCAGACGAGGGCTTCGATAGAAGTCGAAATGGTTTAAAAGGAAGCCGAGGGGAAAAAGTCTGAACCAAAAGCGGTAATGTCATTGAAGAGTTCATTAGTAGTTCATGAACACGTTGTGAGAGAATTTTTCTCCGCCACAAGAAGCTGTGAAATCGGATTTCGGCAGAAAATAAATTGTCCCTGAAGCGTGAAACAGCTCGCACGAAATTGCTAGGATGTGTTCTGATAGATAAGTATGGAATTCACTGAGGAACAAGCAATTTTCTTTCGTACAGAATAAAATATCTCATGAATCTGATAGCATTTCACATTCCTTCTGAGAGGAGCACTAAGTGAGTAATGAACCAAACCCAAACAACAATAATGAATCATTCAGTGTCTCGTTGATTAGTAAACTCCCAGCCACGGAAGCGCTTACAAGAAAACCAAGTTTGAAAACTTTGTATTCATCAAAAAGTTCTGGGGACATCAGCTTTCAGCCTAAACAAATTTTATTACCTAAATGTATACGACACATGACTTGTAATGGAATGCACCGACAGTCGGATTTTTCCAACTAAATGTTAAAATGGACACATTTTTTTGTGTTTACGATTAAGCGAAATCAAGGAAAAAAATGAGATTCTCTGAGTCGGGACGCGAATTCCTTTCACACAAAAAGAAACCTTCGTGGTAATAAGCATTATAAAAGAATATAAACACCGTTATTCTGTAGACAAGAATTCGAAAATTCGGACAAATATATAGGGCGATTTTCACGTCTTGAAATCCAGGGAATAACGGGCTGCCTTATCTCCGAGAGCTCATTTCTTTAATCCTCGAAGAGCTGTTCCCGAATATAAATAACACTTATCTTTTTCATGACGATAGTTTCCTGTTACATTTCCAAACTCGCATACCAACAAACCACGGCTACTAATATTACATACGAACGCACGAATATTCAAGTTGTATCGGAAATGCTTTTCCCTTATTCACCACATCTGAGTACAAGGAGGGATGAAATTAGGGCAAAAGTCTCTGCTCATACGTCAAAGCAAGCTATACGCCGTTTTTCTCCTTCGGGAAAAATAAACAATGTGCAACACCAAAAGGAGTACCGAAGATCCCATCCACTCGAAAAGAACGGGAGTCTCAAAAGGTAAAACTTCATCGGGCGAGGAAGAAGACAAGATAAGTGTCGAATCCAAGCAGCGGAGGAACGGCGAGGAATGTGAGGAGGTCGAGACAAGTTCATTTGGGATTTGGTGCGAAGAAGCAGGGAAGAGAAATCCAAGGAGAGACACTGTCCCCTCTTCCAAGTCCTTGAGGAGCTCCCAAGGGCCTCGGGCGACGTATGGTGCTCCCCGAGGAGGCGTCATGTTTGTGTTGGAGACGAAAGGAATGGATTACATTTTGAAAAAGACGTTTTCGCTGTCTTTCGCCGCGAATGGGGGTCGAACGTGCCTCCGTGAGCAACGGCGAAATCGAGCTGATGGAGATAAGGTTTCAAGGGCTGACGGACGATCTGAAACGGTCTTCATTCGTCATCGCGGCGGAATTCAAAGGCCGATTGGCGGCTGGGCGTGGCTCTTCGAAGATACGCTGTCGCCAATGACATTTGAGGAATCGCTCTGCCGCGGGTCTTCGCGAAGCGATTCCTCAATTCGCAGCGAAAGCGGGCGCCTCAAGATCTATGGATAGCGTACAGAGGATGAAATCTTAATGAAATCCCTTCGAACCTTATGATGAAGTCCTCGAAAGAGTAGTTTAACTCTCTTGAAATCAGTTGGTTTACATCCGCATTTAAGGTGAGATGCCTTCTCTCCGTGAGGTGGAATATCTCCTGAATGATGTGAACAGATTTAACGATATTTGGTCAACTGAATGCACATAACTGATTAACTGATTTTCTAAGTTTTCTCTCTGTTTCCAACTACGGCGTAGTCTACCTCAAAAGATTTTTAAAATGACAGGGCACCGTTACCAGTAGAAAATTTTCAAGATTAAAATTGGATACTTCTGATCATACAACGATTTCATCAAAGTAAGCAAATTCCGCAATCGACATTTCTAAACATTTACGTCTTGTTAGGAACATTCGTTGCTAAGCGAATGCAAAGGGACTAGCTGCCGACTTTTTCCAATTCATTGTTTATAATTATAAGATCAAAGTTGATGAGGAAAATAAAAAAACCTGATCAGGAGCGCATCCAGAGTTTTTGCTTGTGGGGGGGCTAAACTTAAGGGTCAAACCAAAAGCATTATGAAAGTTACTTAGCGATTTAATGCGAAACTATAGATAATTATCATTAAATTAAGAAAAATATATTGTTATATTTCCACATATTTATCGCTAAAACTATTTAGAATGAGATTCTGAAGGAAATACTCGTAGAATGTTGGAGGGGGGGGATTGTGGCCGTCAGCCCCGAAGTCTCATACCATTGTGTAAGATTTCGTATTAATCCTGTGTATTCTCAATTCGTGAGCCACCATTTGGCTCAGGGCGTGAGTAATCAGCCAAATAAACGAGAGATCTTTTCAAGAAAAACAATGTATGCAGATAAGTTTAATTCTCATGAATTAAAAAAAATATTGATTGCGACTGATGCCAACATTGTAATGACTAAGAACTATTCGTAAATAAGAAACACCGAAACAAAGCTGACGATAATATTATCTTCCTTTGAGCAGATTGAGACAATTCGCAGATAGTGAAACCGCTTGTATTTAAAATGGATGAGCAACGTCCAAACAATGCCGTGACTGAGAGCAAATTGTTTACTTTCCTCAAACAGAACTGAAATCCTGCGCCGCGAATGACGATTCCAGTCTCTTCTAAAGACACAACTGAACAGTTGCAAATGCTAATTATAGCAGACATATCCTCTATTTTAGAAATTACTTTTCATATGAACAGTTTCTGCGCAAATTGTAAAACTCCATTCTTCCTCAATTGATAGGAACATTGCATCGAGCATATAGACGCCTAGCGATCAATATTGATTTTAATTTTCTGCCTCACAAAAGAGCAAAGGAGAAATATGCTTCTGAGGGGATTCAATCTGAATTTCTTCTGGTAAACAGATCGAAGGACCCTTCTACAGCCAGCTCAGTCATACACTTAGTAGGTTGAAGGTCTCCTTAATAATTCGATAAATTTATTGTATCACTCGAGAGCTTTCGTGAGGAGTACTTCCGGGTTCCGAATACCGAACGTACGGTATTTTACAAACTTGTTAAATATCAAAGTCGCAGTTTATAAATGCCGTCTACGCTTGAAGTGTGCCTACATTTTCCTTTACTTCTCAATCTTGGGATCTTAGACAAGCAAAATACATTTGCGACTCAATTCCGAGGAAAACGTTTTCACGCATTCGAAGTAACTTTCCCTTTATTATCGCAAAAAATATCGATTTTAATTGTAAATTTTGGCTCCACAGTATTGACCTTCACTAAAATTCTATTAACGCGAATTAAGTATATATATTTAGTTTCGAATCACATCCTAATCCGACGGAGAAAATGTCAAAGTATTACTACAATTTATAAAAAATGAGATGGCTCCACCCAACTCCACTCCTCAAAAAACTCGACTGAATTAGATCTGGAGTTGGATGACTTTAATAGCAATTTCCAGCAGCAATTTCCAAGGGAGAAGTTTAAAAGAAGAGCAGTTAAAAAAGGACACCCTCGTAATTGACAGGGATGGGTAGAGAGGGGAGGGGAACAATTTGGTTTAATTCAGAGAGGCTTCAGAGACCATTATGAGGGACGGTCTTACGCATTGGAGAGACTGTCCCCGAGGCACTAGGTAAGGATGGACACACTGTGTGCCACACAGGGCAAATTGACTCAACTAGAAGTTAACGCCGACGCTCTCTTCCTCTCTTCAGCACTCCTACGCTGTCGTAGAAATTAGGCGTAGAAGAGATTTTGGCAGATGAAAATAACGGAAACATTGCGTTTCCTGCTTTAAGATTAGTTCTGGAGTTAAATGTAAAGCGTAAACGTGATTACAGGTTCATATACGTAGAGAGGAATCTTAAAAATGTGATCAACGGAGAAGATAGGTTGGATAATGTCCTTCGGAAGAGGAAAATCTTACTCCCTCTTAGGACAGTTCGTTTAAGAACCGGCAGCAGATGCCGGACGCAAAGGAAGATAAAAGTTTTAATTTTCCTCACAGGAATGTGATGAATACCTATTATTTCTTAATTATGATATTTGCCGATTTATAATTTAAAAAGGAGATTCGTAAAACCTGAGAAGACAAAGTCATCGTCAACTTTTAATCCATCCGAGTAAACGAGACAAAAACGTTTTTTGACCACCCGTTTATTGTTACCTTACTCAATTTTAATTGAAAATTTATGATTTATTACATACTAATAATTGAACCGATCTAAAAATTTTCTCGTTCTTTAGCTCATAAATAGTGGACTGCAATGCATTTCAAACGTCTAACCTCCCACCTGGATTTGTGGAGTGCAAGGAAATGAACATTGAGCTGAGGTTATTTTCGTTTCTGCTAACAGACTGAGGAATTTTTTGCTGGTTTATTTTGGATACGACTGTAGCGTCAGATTGATGACTGGAAGCAAAAAAAAATACGAAACATTTTCATGAACGACGGGAGGGAGCCAAGCCTAACGTAGCCCAAGCTGCGTGAGGGAAACTTGGAGAAAAAATGCGAGAAACTTATAAGTTCTGAATCCAAAATATAAAATTGCCTTCCACGCAAATTATACGATATTACTCGCACATAAAATTTTTTCTGACATGAAAAAAATGTTTGCTGATATGAAAAATTCCGCAGCAAATAGAGCAGCCGATGGATTGATTAGAGAAAATCGCTTGGAAAATGATTTGAATGACAGAAGAAATCCATTAGCTGACAATATTGCTGAAACGTAACATAAGAAAATTTTCAAATGACCTTTAAATAATTTGACCGTCGAACGAGAAGAAAATGCAGCAAAAGTGTCATAGTAATGGAGATGGGATGATCAGGGGATGGGATGGGAGGTCAATATAATGGATTATTGAAACCACACGTGTGATATGATTTGCAGAAATTGTTCCAAAACTATTGAGTTGAATGATTGTTGGAAAACTGATAACGACATTGATGACTTAGGTCAGAAAAATGACGATGAAAATTCTAAGAGGGAACACAGTCATTATACACAAAACAGGTCAACGAATCGTGAAGTGTGAGCAACGAATATTTAAAAAAAATTCCTTTAATCGAATGATATGATATCTGGAGAGAAAAAAGGAAGACAAATCAAAGCAATCCTCAAAGAGGTAATAATAATATTGTACTTCTTGCTTTCAAATCGATTTCACTTATGGTTAAATGCACTTATTATTTCGAGAATACACGAATTGCTAATTATCACAAAAGAATAATAAAAATCATTGTCACCTCCTACTCTGAGAAAGCACACTCAGAAGATATCAAAGAACCAGCATTTTCCCGTGTGTTATTCGTTTTTAATTGGGTGGAATCCTGCCGAAAACGCGTCTTCGTGTTTGAGAAGGATTTCTTTATGCGACGTAAGTTCAGCGAAGGTATTTTAGCTGCAGAATTTTAAACCGAACGCAAATCATCCTTGTACATGTGCGCATAAGAAATTAAAGAAATCTGAGCTCCTTATTTCGAAATTATATTATGAATCCATGAACGAAGGCAGTGTCCCAATAGATTGGAAGTCTGCGAATGTTACGCCTGTTTATCAAAGAGGATTAAGGGAGAACCCAGGAAATTATAGGCCTATCTCATTAACTTCACTCTCCGGAAAAGTAATGGAGCACGCCGTTGTCAGCTCACTTATGAAATTCTTAGATAGCAATCGTTTCCTCAGTAAGAACCAACACAGATTTAGAAAGAATCGATCTTGCGAAACTCAACTAGCTTCATTCGTTCATGATAGTCTGCTGAGAGCAAATAGCAAGCAGATGCTATTATCCATGATTTCAAGAAAGCTTTCGACAGGGTCCATCACTACGAATTAATTTAAAAATTAAAATTAACAGGTATAAGGAAGAAGTTGATTGGATCAATAATTTCCTATACGAGAGAGAATAGCAAGCGGTACTTGATGGCGTTAGTTCAGATAAAGTCAGGGTCACTTCAGGCGTACCTCAAGGCAGCAAAATCGGACATCTACTCTTCCTGATTTATATCAATGACCTGGGCGACGACATCGATAGTAATTTAAGGGTATTTGCGGATGATTCGATAATACATAGAGGGATATCAAGAAGACGAAGATAGTGTTTCACTCTCAAGGGATTAAGTTCATATTCAATGGTGGTGCGAAGAATGGCAACTAGATCTTAATGTAAATAAATTCTCTGTAGTAAAATTCTTCGAAAGGAAACAATTGCGTCAGAAACGACCCGTACAAAATTAGTGGAACGAATATAAATGTAGTCGACTCAGTTGAATATCTCGGAATCACCCTTACAAATAAGTTAAACTGGAACACAGATATTCGAATATAGGCTGCGATTGTTTGATACATTCAGAGAAAGTACATTTGCGTAAGAGGTAAATGGTATTATGCGACCCCCTTCTGCTTCTTGTGCGTGACAATGTGCGTGAAATAAGAGAAGTAGATGCGAGGACAAGTCGTTTTAGAGACTTATTCTTCCCGCGAACGATACGCGATAACTATAAGAGATAACTCGAACGCTTGGTGTTTACACCTCCTGCCACACGCCGAAAGGCGGCTTGCAGATGAGCGAAAGCGTCGTATATATGAGCTGGTTCCGTCATCTCCCGTCTCTGGCGCTTAAATCTAACAACGGACTGAAAATCTGAAGCGACAGAAGTGTCATCAGCTGTCGGATCAACATTCCTCACAATCAATTTAAAAAGGAAAATTAACACGCGCTGTCAAGTTTAAAATATATTAATACACGTCACGAAATACTAAGATTAAACAGTTATTTTTAATGCCAAGGGGAAAGATGAGGAAAAAGGAAACAATATATCCTTACACATACGTGCACTACTAAGTCAACTGACTTCCATTCATTACATAAAAATGTTTTTCTTATACAAGTAGTAGTAGTAGTAGTAATTTGTGCTTCGACGACTAAGTTTGTTTGGCCTCCATCGAGATTCGAACAGCTTTCACAGAACGTCTTACCCATTTGAGGCCCAATTACAAACGTCTAATGCCAGCAGTACTACTAATCAGGGGATAATTAGGGCATTTAGGGATGTATGTCCTGATTTGCATTTTAAATTAAATTATCAAATTACTTTCATACTGTTTAAATATGAAAATTATTATAGAGTTCAGATAATTACTGAAAATTACAGAATTGACTGTAATGGAGGAATAACAAGTGATTTTTAAGTTTATATAAATGAGCATTACCTCATAAAATCATTAAAAATATAGGAGATGAATCAACAATGAAAATCTGATCGAATAAAATCTTAAGTTACAAGTTCATGCAGAAAATAGATAAAGATACTTCTAGGAGACTTCTAAGGCAGAGATTTAGGATAAATTATGTTCCAAGAGAATTTTGGAGTGAAAAGGCTAAGTTTCGAAATCTAAGATAATATCTTAATCCTGTAAGCAAAAATACGAACATCTTGCATATAGATGATTTTTGCATAAACTTGGGGTGATTCATTCTGCCATTCTCAGTTGGATTAAGTTCGAAAAAAGGAGAGGAAACCAGTTTGAAAAACAGAAAAGTCAAACTGATTTATAGGACCAGTGGGGAAATTTCTTCGCGCTAGGAATGTATCGCCGTAAAAATGATGGAGTAAGAACCTGTTTAAGCGAGATTTCTCTTAGACACCTACTGCGAACCGCACATTACTTAACCTTACACGCGCTTACAAAGGTTTGAATTTTATCCGCGCAGTTAAATAACCACTTCCCCAGCACGCAAACGGAAAGCACTACGGAGTTTAATCCGAGGAAATATGAACGGAATGGATGGCTAAACTCTGAAGCGTTGGCAAAAGACAATAGCGGACACCTTTGCGCTGCAGCCACGAATGCATCTCTATTAGTGCTGGAGTTCCATCTGCCTCCAACAATAATTGAAATTAAAAATAGAGGTTTGAAGAGGGGAAAGATTTATAGATACAAAAGATAATTAGATTCCCTTACATTAGACTAGAATGGTGCGCATGGCTTCTAATCCAAGAAGCGAATCTTCAAAGTTGGCGATTTCGAAAACATGTTTCGAAAGCAGTGACAATTGATGAAAATATATTCTCGGATGATTCATTGGAAAGGTGTAATAACTGTGCACGGTAAAGCCGTGCGACTGAATCCCAAGGAATAACAAGTGTGAAAAATAGCGACATGACTGGGGCTCGAACCCAGGCCTCCCACTTTCCGACGGCAGTTCGTGCCACTAAATACGGAGGCTGCTCGCCTTGATCACAATCCCATTGACAGCGTGGAAGAGACGCGGTATGGTAGTTCAGTGGTTAGAATACCTGCCCGGAAAGTGGGAGACCTGGTTTTATGTCCCAGTCATTTCGCTATTTTTCACACTTGTTATTCCTTCATGTAAAATATTTGGCACGACGAAGTATTGAGCCATCGATTTCTCGATGCAATTCGCTCACTCGACGAGATGCTCGTGAGGGAGCCAGAATTTGGATTCTATTGACAAATAGCGTCAATGTATCCACAATTTTTGCATGACAATATATATAAGAAATTTCCGTCGAATAAGGGAATATTTCGCACGTAATTTTTGTGGTTTTTATCAAAAGTTGGCGGAATAAAGCGCAATATTTCGCAATAGTTTTCGCGGCTTCGAATTAAAAATACTAATCTCTGTATAGCAAATATGAAAAATATTTCTATGCAACACGAAGACCACTTATAACAAAAATGTCGAAGAATAATCCAAAATTTGGAAAGATTTTTGCATTAGACATTAAAACGCTTTCCCGAAGAAAACTGCCAATTAAAAAACTTGACGCAGTATTCGATGAATACAAATCGTAAAAATATTTTAAGAGTAATCAATTGGTTAGGATAAGAATTAAGAGTGTCGCAAGGGTGGAAAGAGAGGGTTTTCATTCTAGAAACCCATTCCATTCCCCCTTCCGCGTACACTGTACGTGTTCCTACTTCGTTACTTTCCTCAGAAGAAGAAAGGAGTGAGGTCAGAAAACTTGCGTCCCAAAGGAATTGATCCTGAAGGGAAAGGTTCCAAAGTTTCAAAGAAAAGGGTTTACGAGAAAGGATTAAAATCGAAGGAATAGGGTCAGGTGAGGAGTGCTACAGGGGGAAAGAATAAGCAAACCTCATTGCAGAAAGTTGTAGAGTGGATTTTGCGCCTCTTGGGTATTATGGCGATTGTATTCGGTATAAACTTCAATTTGGGATCAAAGTGCCGACTGCGCATGCGTAATACGGCGGATTAGTTAACCGAGTCTTCAAACGGAGCGACGGCCAAAGAGATCAAATTGCATCACGAATTCATTTGTTTATTTTCGCTAACGAACTTCGGAGTCTATGAAATGACTAGAAAAACCATTGAAATCAATGAAACTACTGATCAAATCAACTTCGGTTAATGTCCGGAGGACACATCAGAAGTTCGAGTAGTTGGAAACTTTTAGAGAATTATTAGTAATTACATGTAACACCAAAAAATAATACGAGAAGGATATACATAGAAGAATTAGGATGAGAATTAAGAGAAAAAAGCTCAGACCGTCAAACTACGACGTCGTATACTAAATAATAGCAGTGGCTTCGAAGAGCCACATTTCATGTATTCTGAACTGAATCATACACAACGTAAGGGCCTTTTCATTCGAGAAAAATATTGCTGAGATATACGATATTTAGAAGCGTTTACCTCCCTTAAAAGTATTTTTATCGACTCTAAATTGTTATTTAATAATATTTAACTTTAAATTAACATAATTCCTTTACAATATACGTATCTATACGTACAAATATAAGAGTTATACAAACCTCGAATAATTACGATTTAATCGTATATGTTGAAGAAGAGTTAACAAACTCTGATAACAAAATTAACTTTACCCTTACTTCAAACCTACTGCTGTTCAATCCAAGCTAATTCAGAAATGTATTCACCGAGAATTTTTGCCGCTTACATTAGAAGGCATTCCAAAGTTAAACCAATTATTACTAAACAAAATGGAATACCATTTAATTATCTTCGTAAGTAAAGCAAATGTCAGTTCTGAGGCTATTTGCTTCACAATTGGTGGAATCGTTCGATTCTTAAATGGATTTGAAATCTTTCGCCGATCGCCACCAATCACTTCAATAGTGGGCCATTTTCTCGCGAAAATAGTAAGAGATCAAATTTTCAGAATATTTCGCATCTCCCGAGCAGCATATTGTATTTCCAATGAATTCCGTGATCGAGCACACGCTCGTACTTTACAATGGGCTCTTTCTAATGATTTGCGACATTTTTCACTATCGTTCTCTCCCTCAATGGCAATGGTCGTCGGGAAACGCACTCCGCCCAATCGATAGAACGAACGCCGTATTTGCGCGAGCGCAACGAAGAGCGTGGGGATTGAGGAAGTCAAATTTAAAATCAGGACGCTTATTTTGAAATTTGAAATATTTTTCGACTCAAAGCGTATGGAACTCCGCACGTTCCAACCGTTGCTCTGATGGCAAATAAACATGGAATTGATAGAAATGGGAAAGAGGCGATATATTGGATGTATTGCACTTCATTCATTTAGTACAAATCCGTAAACGGCCCAAAGCCTTTAGAATGGGTTGGAAATAGTAAACTTCATTGAACCCCACGCTGCAACAATCGACTAAGGCCGATTTGTCGTTCATCGAATCCAAATACGCAGCTAAAGGGACTACTTATCAACTGCCACCAACAACGAAGCCTAATTTCTTTACTGTTAAGTGCTCTCGAAATTCTTGTCCAGAACTTTAAAAAAGTTCTCACCCCGTTTAAGTATGATATAAATACCAATTAATTTTCCGTTTATAATTCGTGGAAAGGGCGATACGTAACGGAAGAAGAAGAAAAGAAAGGTAGCAGCGGATCTCCAAAGATGCTTTGGCCAAATTGAGATCTCTTCGATACACACATCTACATAAGTACCCTGCAAGCCACCTTCCGGCGTGTGGCAGGGGGTGTAAACACCAAGAGTAGGATTGCCTCTTTAATTTATCGTTATCGCGTATCGTTCGCGGAAAAAATGAGTCTCTAAAACGACTTGTCCTCGCATCTATTTCTCTACGTTTATTTTCGGATCGGCCGAAGTAGCAGAAGGGGGTCGCATAATACCAATTACGACTTCCGAAAATGTATTTCCTCTGAATTTATCTAACAATCGCAGCCTAGCTTCTAATCTCCTTTCTTTCAAGGATTCCCAACCTGCGTCTGTGAGCATTTGCGTTACACTTGCTTCTCTATCGTAGCACTTTTTAACAAAACGTATCGCCTACGCTGCACTTTCTCGAGTTCACGAGCGTTCGTTTCATCCGCTGGGTCCCATATACTCGCCGCATATTCCAGATGGGGCCTAACTAACGTAAAATAGCATCGCTCTCTAACTTTTTCATCGCATTTACCTACGATGCGCTGTATATAAACCGAGAACCGAACATAAAAAGAAGGAAGCGATTAGCGAAACAACGGGAGAGAATGAACGTTTATTTCTTTATTGGGAATGTTTCCTCCTCGTTTTGACGCGTATACAGTTCAGCAAATTGAAGTGAGCGTTTCTCGAAAAAGAAGGAAGAAAATTTCTTCCTCCACAAAACATAAGACTGAAGCCTTTTGCAACTTTCTTCGCTACACAAGAATAATATTCACGTTACATATGAACTTACCTTAGTTTCAGGCTTAACACAGATTTATGAATTTTACAAATTACAGAAGGAAATGAAAAACTTAATATAACCATTACTCGTTCCCATTTAATTATTCAAATATACGACAATATAAAACGTGTTCACTTTTTAACATAGTAAACAAGAAAGCACACCAAGGAACCCTATGTGGTGCGATGGTTGAGAATGTTCATAAATTTAAGCAAAATGGCATATTTATGGTAACCGAACTTAAATGATTTAGATAACTGAAATTATGTAAAGAAAAACATGGAAATACAATGAGAAAGAAATCACCACAGTTATCAGACTGAACGTTTATTCGCATCATAAAATACTCCTCTAAAATCGAGAAAAACATTTGTTTTTAAACCCGAATAATGGATACCAATAAATTCAAAGACCTGATGGAAAGACGACTTATTCGAGGAAACAATAAAATTTCAATCCTTGAAAAACCGAAATACTTCGAGGCATATAAAATATAATAATACACGAAAATATTTTCGCAACAGAAGAATTTCCTTCAACGAGAAGAAAGCACTCCCAAGGGTAATTCGCCAGCCCTTGGATGTGCGGAGAAGACCGTTCAGAGGGCGGAGAGAAGACGGATGGAAAGATAAGGGTATTGGGTAGCGGTCTGAAAAAATTCGCTTCAGAGAAATTTGGGGGAAAGGCACTTATTATGACGATTTGGGAATGAACATGGCGGAAAATTGGAAAAATATTCGTGTGGCTGCTGCTTACAGTCCGTCTTTTATCATTTTGGGAAGGGCGGGGATTATGCTCAGTCCACAGATTGTGATATCGATTCGGAGACGAATTCTTGCAAAATTTCTATCCTCCAAATTGGGAAGAAATGAAGAGGCTCTGGAAAACGACAGAGCACTCTAGTTATACTAAAAAATAAATAAACGGGACGATTTGGGTCTACATTTTCTAAATTCTATTGGTTCATTTGTGATCAAACTTAAAGTGATTCAGACATATGAGAAGAGCTTTCCACGTTTAATGATTTCCATTGCTGTCGAACTTATCTATTTGGAAAATAATTTGGATCTGAAAGCACAGATTGAGCATTCATAATAAAGTGATGTAGGTATTTTGGAAAGTGCTCTAACAGCTGATGGGTCTCCTCCGGGAATCGAACCGGAGTCAGCGTTTAACAAAATTGACCGAGCTACTCACTATGCCATCCGGGAACCTCGAGTTGCTTTGGATCAAGACTGTTTCGGAATTAGGATATTTCCGGATTTGACGGAATATGATGGAGTTGAAGAGTACTGAGT
Organism: Ladona fulva; assembly: GCA_000376725.2. Classification (NCBI taxonomy): domain Eukaryota; kingdom Metazoa; phylum Arthropoda; class Insecta; order Odonata; family Libellulidae; genus Ladona; species Ladona fulva. The sequence continues at coordinate 152,908 of KZ308790.1, forward strand.
GAAATACCAACTCATGGGTTTTATTTAGTTTAAAAATTTGAATTGAAGTGCAAATACTAAAAATAATGCAATATTATTTATCATCTTAAAGAACATCGAACAAGGTTGATGGTTAAAGAAATACAGAGTAGTGGCGTGTGCTTCGACAACTTAGGACATATTCGACGTTTTCCTTTAGGAATCAAAGCAGGGACCGCTTTCACCAAAGGCGGACGTGTTACCCACTTGGCCACCGAAGGCCTCCAAAGAATTACATCCTCCGAGATTGAAGAAGAGGAATTGTATTGGTTGGCCTTTTATAATACGTCCTAAAATGTCATTTTCCTCATTACCGAACACAAAATAATGGCCTTCTCATCAGCCAACAGTCAAAGTGAGTTCTTCTCTGTATTCTACAGAATTACGGACTGAAATGAATTTCCTAGCAAAGCGGAAAACCACGTCACGAATATCGAATTGAGAATATTCAACCTGCATTACGTATAGTGACTCCTAAAGCAAGTACTATCTCGATAATTTCTTATTATCTTCCGGAAAATCCACTCTGCTAATGAGTTCCCAGAATCAACATCTTACGCATCATCCCAAAAGTTACAAAAAAAGGTCGAGCGAAAGACCTGTCAAAGCCAAGATTAGCCCAAGCAACTCCATCGATAACGAGTCCCACTTCTTCACATCCGAAATGGAAATCCATGGTAAGAGGAGGCTGTTTTGGCGCCTTCTGTCCGGTACGTGAGTGAAATGTGAGGCATAAAACGGTTCCTTCGGGTGTTACAAACGCTAAAATAAAATTAACGACTCCCTCTTTGTAAACAGCCTTTGTAGTAAACGTTACTGAAGTAGAATCTATTAAATAAAACCCCATCGGTTAGAAAAATTCATTGGTTGAGAACTATTTTACGAAGTAGATGACGCTGTAATTCTATGAGCGCGAACTATGAGCGAGAAATCGACAAAGATTACTCCTTGACGATTTCTCTCGGAGATAAATAATCGCTAAATCAGAAAGTAACTTCAGATCATTTTTTTCCGCACAGAATAAGAGAAGCTTAAGGAGTAGAGTTGATCCACCCCTGCTCTATGCGGTTTGCAAAGAAACAAAGCAGTCGATACAATGATGCTTGAATACAAGAGATGCTTGCAATTAAATCACTAATCGGTTGAACGACGTCAAAAATCCATCGCCATCAGAAAAAATTGATAGTATTAGGAAGAGATTACCTAGGATAAAGATTTACAAAACAAAGCTCTTACAATTATATTTACCATGGAAAGTATTGTGAAGCTGGTCTGTCAAAGATCTATTCAAATAATTAAAATCTTGTTAGGATCGAAGTTTAAAGACTCGAATTATCACACCTTATGGTCTACTTTATTCATTTTATAAAAGTCGGTTGAGAATAATGCGAGCGACGAATGCCGACTCGAGGAGGCGGTTCTGCGGCACACGTACCTTTTAATGGACCTTGCGGAAGGAAAACCTTTCCCAGAAAAAAAATAATAAATGAAATAAGAATGAGATAGCGATGTTCCTTTTACTCCGAAAGAAGGCGTGTTCCGCGGCAAGCATCTCAATCGCCATCGACGGATTCAAATGGGCGAAAGGAAAACAGATTTTCTTTTCAAACAGACTTTTTTTTGGAGGAAAGAATTGAAGGGGGAATTTTCTATTCCCGAAATTTCGGCCGCTGATTGGTTCTGCTGCAATCTGCAGCAATCAGCTGAAAGCTGCAAAAAGCAACAAAACAGCAATCCGGCCGTTGAGTGCATATCGTATCTTACGGGTGTATCTTAGGCCTGCGGTAAAGATTTCCCTTCGTTATTTCTGAAAGAAAAAAAACCTCTTAACAAATGTACTCACAAGAATGTCTTTGCATTGAACCTCTTTAGAGTCCATTTCTTACCAAAACGAGGAAGTGCGGATTTTTCCGGTATCGTAAGTGTCGTAGGCTCAGAATCTGCAACAAGGCCTATAATACGTACGCATCTACGAGAGCCCTCCTTACGTATCTCAAGGCTAATCTGTCATCAAATGAGAAAAGAATGAGACAAAAACGAAATATTTCCCCGTTATGAAATACAAGGCCTATTTCCGGACTCAACCGCAGAAGTTGTTACAAAAGAGGAAAAGGAAGAGTTCAGGATGCACGTAATGAAATTTTTGAAGCTTCTTCATAAGTAACCTCTGTTAATGATTATAATCACGGCGAAGAAAATGAATAATTAGTTTTGCGCAGTTGATCTTGCTAGATATGGAGAACCAAGGTCTGCGAATTATGGAATTACCTGATTGGCAGGGGAGAGAGAAATATTGAAAACATACACTTGTAATCTACACGTTAAGTATATCCGACATTATATATAAACGCAACCTGACGTGAAAGACCTATAGAATTATAAAACAAAAGAAAAACAGTAAAAAGTAGCGAACAAAAACAAAAAAATTCAAATCTTGATTTCATCGAAACGGTACATTTCAAGAAAATAAAGAGGAATTACTGAGTTCTTCCTTTACTTCCTCGTTATAGACGGTGCAATATAATTTCAGGAAAACGTTGAAAAGTAAGCATTGATTCCAAATGCATTCATCGCTTTGATTATCATTTCCTTTATTTTATGAATGAAGAGGCACCGTGACTGGCAAGACGCTCAGCATACAAACGTTTTTTTACTACATTTAAATACTTAATTTCGAGATATGAACCGAAAAAACAGTAAAGATATAATGGAAAACTGGGTTTCTAAATACTAACTATTCGAGCTACGAACTTCAAGTCAAGGAACAACTTAAATCAATGGAGGAAGCCCTCATTACGTGCAACTGCAACTGATAGAAAAACGTTTCAAAGGTCAAATTCAACTCGGTTATTCGTTTAATTTCTTCTAAGAAGGAAAGTTGATCCATAATTACCAAGGAAAGCTGGGCATGAGGGTAGTCGGACAGGGCCTGGACTGGTAACTAGACCTAGCCCTTTCAGGTCGGATGCTTTAACCAAGTGTGCGTAGAATTATCAATGTGGAATCCAGCGATATTTAAAAGATATCAAAATATCCGATTCTCTCTCGAAACGCAAAATGTCGAGGAGAGATCCGTTCAACTTCAGAAAGAAAAAACATATTTCGTGAAAATCCACAAGTACCCGTGATCTAGGCTTTTTATTTAATGCCCCCGTAAATATCACCGCAACCGCTATTACTTCCAATAATCCAGTCGTCGGAGGAACTCAGCGATCCTCATGGGAGTCGTCGGCGATCCTCGGGGGAGAGGAAATCATCGGAGCGACAGATTGAGTTCACATCGAGAAATAAATCCGACGCCAGCCATGAACCAACGGACGGAGCGCTGACCCGTGTAATCTCGCCTAAAATCCAATTGTGTTTTTATTTTGAGGGAGCGATTTTAAAGAGACGGAGCGAAGAAAAGTTCGAATGAAAAGAGGAAATCGCCGCTTAAAGTGGCTGTCGTACATTCAGTTTGGGATACTTCTGTATTAAGCAAGTTCTTCACATTTCCTGAGTACGTTTCCTTAATTATATTCTTAATTTTTTCAACGTAAAAATTAATATTTATTTTTTCGACCTCTTTGACTAGATTTTATACGGTTTATTGCCTTTAACACACGAAAAAGGTGGATAGGACGGAAGAATCGAGTAATTATTCACAATTTCCGGACGTAAACACACCATCCAACTTGCGATTATTAAGTATAACGAATAAAGTCAAAGCTTGAATAAACGAATGTTAATCTGAATTTATTATTATTACAAATTGTAAGTATGTACGTACGAGTACATGTCCTGGTGAGAACGGGTACTAAATATAGTAAAGTATACAAAGTTCGTTTCACTGGTAATTCAACGGAAAATATTTTATGAAGCTAATTATTCATACATTTACACGATCAGTAATCGAAAATTTCCTTTATCTTTGTTAAAATATCTTCTGATAACGATGTTTTAGTAATTTAAATTAAACATAAATACGAGCGAGTCTATCACTATTCAAACAACAACGGTACGACTGAGCGCTGATGTTCTTCTGTCACGTGGGTTGCATTTTATATCTGCCCCTCGAATCATCAGGGAAATCTGATGACATTTATAAAGGAAAGCTCGTAAGTTAAAATAGAAGACATTTACATGGAGATCGAGAAGAATAAAATGTACAACTAGGAAGTGCAAATTGTGTCTATGCCACTTTAATTAGGGAAAAAATACGATAACTGAATACATGACACTGACTTACCACTTACTAATTTCATCACTTACTATATATAAACTAGATAATATTACGAAATGTAATTTCTTCCTCTACTAATAAAAGGTTACATAGATAACCATTTAAAAGCTAAATCAATCGCCAGTTCTGAAACCGACCTTTTGAGAGCAGGGCGTTTACCTCGCGGTACCGAGTTCTGAGGTACTGATAATGAGTACGTAATAATCTCCCCTAAACCTTTAGGTGGTAAATTTTTCGTAACATTCATAAATTGGAAAATGTTTTTGCTTGCCTTTGAATAAAACTAGAAAGGTTACATGCGCTATAACATTTCACTGGATCTCATATGTAAAAAAAGGAAAGATATGAGAGCAGAATCTATAAAGTCAAACAAACGATCGCAACTAGCACTATATTAATCGAAGGGATGACGCAATTTACCCGCAGAAATTAAATGAGCGGATGGGAGCTCCTCTATTCGTGGATTCGGTCCCTTTCGATAATCCAAATTAATAGGATTACGGAAGCAATTTCGCGAGATAAGTTCTCGGTCGATGGATTTTGACGGTGGCGTCAATAATATGTAAGAGGGAAACTAATCCGCCGTAATGAGTGGTCAAATAGCGAAGAATCGAGGAAATCGAGAGAATTTCCAAAGGATTACATTCTCCCGTCGTCGCTAAAAACTTGGCGCATTTTCTACATCACTTCGCCCAAACTATTGAGAGATAGTTTTGATGACCAATTAGTAATCCCAGAACCTCGACTAACTCACACACCATTGCGATTGGCCACCGCAGGAAAGATTGGCAGTGACTTTATGGACATTTACCATTTTTAAAATATTTAAACTTTTCATTGCAAGATCGTCTTAAGTATAACATATAATGTAAATAATAAAAATAGGAAATTAGCTATGAAATCATATTATAGACATAACGGAGGGGACATCCGATGCGCCTTCCCAAACTTCTTGCGAGCTTAGTGTCATTGCTGGTTGCAAATAACCTAAATATTGGTAAAATTGTTTTCCCGTAGTCAAAGTAGAGAAATAATGTGCAGTTTGCTGTTTTTCCAGCCGAACTTCATTATAGTTATCTCCCGAAAGTCTTACTCGTCTTATAATGTTCATTATCTCCGTTTTTGCGACGAAATTTTCACCTTCGTTAAATTTTCGAAATTATGGGAGCAAAGATTAAAGAAAAGTCTTCGTCCATCTCTCCGTCTTGCCATATTCGTCAAGAGGGATTGGCAATTTCCATAGGACTTAAACCATTGTTAGAAGAGGATTTTAGTCGACACACATTTGCAATGGGACAGTTATTCATGTGAATTAAAGCACCGATGCATTACGCGTCGCAGTGGATTCCACTGATTCGACACTTTCACCGAAACTTCCAGCGCTACCTCAATAGCTCTACTTGATAACTCACGATTCTAGAATACATCCTGCCTTACCTCTGATGATACCCATCCCCTCCTCCCAAATTCTCAAGTATTCAAGCTATTCACCATCCTCGTAAATCGTAAAGGTTGAATACAAAAGTACATAATCGCGATCTTGACGAAAAGCAACCCTGCGAGGCAAATCGGCCAATTTGAAATCATTACTTTTATTTCCTTCCCAAAAGAATACCTGAAATTTATAAATCTTGATCAATCCTTAATTCAGGATGTTATAAAGATATCTTTTATGCTTTATGCATCGTTGTTATTTTTTATAATGTGCGAATTATGACGAAAATTTAAATAATTTGGTGTTTTTGGGTAGAATTTGGAGAGAATATTTCAAAAGAAATAAGAACAGAAAGGAGTTACCATACATTCAGCAATATATTAGTCATATATATCTACACTTAANGTACACGAAAATATGACTTATACGATACAATAAAATCATCGGGAGGCGAAGGCATGGAAGAGAAACGAGCATTTTAATGGTTATTCACCCGATTGCTGGAGAGGTTAAGCGAAGGGTGAGAGTTGATTCCAAAGGCTATTCTGTATAACGGTAAAGCCGAGATGATTCTCCCTCCCTTCTTTCGAGCAAAGTAACTGACAAAGCGAGAGGCGAACGGTAAATTAAATTGAGTTGCAAATACGAACGACTTCTTCGACGTGAAACTATCTCAAGCAAATGATCGGATTCGAACCTTCACGAGGTTGATTGAGAGAACGCGGCCATTAGAGCTAGAAGCGGAACTGCGAGACAAATCCTATGAATAAATCTTTTCGGATTTTATTTCCGTTAAGTTTACGAAGTCAAAACTGTGAAGACTGTACCCTTACTCTAATTTGGGGATACATGCGAGATTTAGCACAAAATTAAATAATTAATCTATTATTGATTTTCGTAAAATATATTTTTTTTACATTTTAACTTACTTATGATGTTAAGCATCTGTTTGATTAAAAGTGGATGTTGATGATCATAATACAGCAAATAAAATGCTAATTAATGCAACATTTCCCATATTATTGAATCACTGAATCTTGAGAGCAGAAAGACACGAGAGCTCATCGATCTAATACAACAAATACTGTTTGCTGAAACGTCTTCATCCTAATTAAATTTAACATATGTAATACGAGTACCAATAATCGTATCAAATATCTAAAAGAATATCAAGGACACTAAACGAGAACATTAGTGGATTTAAACTCACTTCCATAATGCAAATACCCATCTTCATCATTTCACTGAAATGGAAAACAAAAATGTAAAATGTGTTAATAAAGGTTAACGCATCAAAAAGAATACTTTTACTTAGTTGTGATTAGAAAATAAACAAATCGTACGTGCAAGGTCCGAATTTCTTCATTCTGGTTTCCCTTTTGCGGTTCAATATAGATCGATAGTCATTGTGAAAAATATGTGCAATTCAACGAACACGGATAATCTCCTTCGTTTCATAGAATAAGTTCTCTTTGCGAGTTTCTCCGCACGAATTCGAGAGTGAATGGCACCCTTTTGCGAAGCGTAAATGTCAACCCTAAGAGCATTTGATTTAGGCCGAAGAACGACCTGCGATGAACCGAAAGACAAACAAGCCGAGCTTCATTAAAACCACTAGGTTAACTACACTAGGGAAAACAAATGACAGGCTCGGAATTGATAGTCAAGGAGCGAACCTCCGCAGACGGATCATTAAGAGAGGCAATTTTTTCCTCGAGAATCTGCAAATTCAGAAAAACACGAGAAGAAACTGCGCACATTTGATCGATACATGTTCCGAGGGAAGTAGAATGGCGATAATAAGGGCGATCCACGGGCACCGACATGACACATAAGCGTGGGAAAGTGCGTAAGGGGATATTCCGCAGTGTGGCAAGTTTTATTTAAATGACTGACAAACCGCGAGACTCACATGTCTCGTCGCGGTCGATCGCAGAAAAAGGAAACCAACGAAACGGAGTATAAAAATGCTCCGTGCGTAATTTTTTGCGGAATGGGAAGTCCTTGAGGCTTTGCGGGGACGAAGATGTAAAGGATGAAAGAAGAGAGAAGGAATGTATTGGTTCGGCCAACGACCGACAGATGGGGCGAGGAGTAATTGAAGAGGTCAGTGATGCGGTGGGCGATGGACGGGTGGAGGCGCCTTCTTCGCCTGATGGAACAATAGTTTGACATTAATACGTATACAAAATTAATAGCCTCTGAGCATTACACCAAATATTACATAAATAATTAAAATCTTCCTAACATACTTATTCGATCTGATGGTATTGATAATGTTAAAAGTGCTTAGACAGTTGAGGTCATTTCGCATATATGGGCTCCCACCGGGAATCGAACCCAAGACCTCTTTAACAAAGGCGAAAGCGCTACCCACTTGGAGTCTCTTATTCAATTTCAAAAATTAATAATATGGTAATTAAACATCGCAATGTTACAAAGAACCGACTGTAAAGCAATATGTAAACGATGATTTTCCACGAAAACTTTAGGGAGGTTTGGTTAAATTCCATGGATTTAAACTATGATTTAAAGGCTAGTCAAATATCAAACGAGGAATAAATATGTGAAGACTAATGTTTTAAGTGACTCATTGTTTTTCTTTTCCTTAAGTTACACTCGATGCAGCAGGCAATAGATCATGAAAGCCTTTGATTTCGTCGTTAGTCTGGCAATTTCAATTTTTTTTCTTTTACTCCAAAGATAACAGAACGAAGCGCTGCGTTTATAGCCATGCACCTAATAGTGAGACTGATGAAACAGGCATCGAAAGCATCGGTTGCTGAAACAGCAGAGCATAAGTTTACGGCGACATTTGTCACAACCGATACAAATGCTGTCTCAGCAATTCATTGCCATATTCATAAATAGTACTTCGAGATTAAGTTTGCGAGATATCGAGGGAACCAATAACTTGGCGAATTTATAGGCTATACATTGAGAAGGCGTCGAGGAAAGCGATTCTTCGAAAATCATCGTTCAGGAGGAAACTTTTCCATCCAAATGAAGGAAAGGCACACATTTCCTCCATTAATATCTCATACGAACGGAATGCGATAAAAATCATATTCTCACGCATAGCGAGACAAGGATAAAATCCGTAAATTATAATAAAAGCTCGATAAATTCGAGACCGTCGAAACTCTCTTCGAGGCCAAAGACACCAAATAGAAGATAAAACCAATTCCTAACCGGATGAAATTCGTGACTAGTTGGCGGGAGAAACCCAACGTCTTGTTTCTGCATCCGTGCATTGTGGCTTCCGTTCTTGTCGGATCCAGGGGCGTTTCGATACGTCACAGAAGTGATTAAAACGCACGTCGGCGATAATCAATCGAGGAAAGGTGTATAAAGAAGGAGTGGCACGATGAACCAGCGATCATTTCTTACAGAGTGAGTGCAATGGCTGCAGCAACTGCATCGATGGCCTCTACAGTGTTTAGCCATTCGTGTTTGCGATGGGCGCCCTGCAGTTTTCCTCCCGGACAAACCCAAGCGTGCACGGAGTGTTCTGCACCTTAGCTCCTCATTATCTCGAGAAGTGAGGGCGTCGCGATCGAACATTCAAAGAAAAGCGTGTTCGGGCAAATCACCCGTCAAAAATATAATAACGAACATGATCGCCGTCTGAGGGAAGTGCTCGACAACGAAGACTTCGTACTTGGCTAATCGATTCGACTTGACTTTCGGATCTCCAAGGGATAGACAAATATAACGAGGAAGCCGTCGTATGAAATTATTCAATTCCTGGAGTCATATTTGTATTATTTTTTACGAGGGCAATGAGAAACAGATTGCATCATTATTCTTCCTGTATAAAATATAATTTTAATAAAATGGTAATAATTTGCATAACCGCAAAGAACCACTGCTGCAAATTGCGGTGGAAAATAAATTTCTTACCTAATTCAATAAAAATTCAATAAACGAATATGCTGCTTCAGATATCGTCTTCGATATGACGCATGTGGAAGTACGCGTTCGATCAATATGAGGGGCAATTAAAGGAATGAAAATAATATTCACAATTTTTAAACATCGATTGGGTTTCAAATGAAACAGCCGATCTCAAATTCATGACACAATGGAACAGGTTTCCTAGTAAATTTTGTTGAGAAAGTGTCATTATTAGTTACTAGGAAAAATACAAAAAGAAAGAGAGAAATCGTAAAATAGGACAGTAGCAGTACATTGTTTCAATGACTTCCGCGTGAATATCATACAGAAGAAGTCTCCAAAGCAATTACTTACAAATCACGATTTTATGGAAAAGGAACTCTATTGGGACAAGGAACTGTAACGACGCAATAGCTTCTTCTGCTTCACATTTGCGTAAAATGTAAGAGAGGAATATGAATTAAATTGTAGTAAAGAGAAAGTAAGACAGCCGATTAAAACAGCCGCTGAACGTTATAGAGATAAGAAAGTGTGAGAAAACTGCGAAAAATCCCCACGATTATAATATGGAAATACGGTAAAATGTAGTCGTACACGAAAATATGACTTATACGATACAATAAAATCATCGGGAGGCGAAGGCATGGAAGAGAAACGAGCATTTTAATGGTTATTCACCCGATTGCTGGAGAGGTTAAGCGAAGGGTGAGAGTTGATTCCAAAGGCTATTCTGTATAACGGTAAAGCCGAGATGATTCTCCCTCCCTTCTTTCGAGCAAAGTAACTGACAAAGCGAGAGGCGAACGGTAAATTAAATTGAGTTGCAAATACGAACGACTTCTTCGACGTGAAACTATCTCAAGCAAATGATCGGATTCGAACCTTCACGAGGTTGATTGAGAGAACGCGGCCATTAGAGCTAGAAGCGGAACTGCGAGACAAATCCTATGAATAAATCTTTTCGGATTTTATTTCCGTTAAGTTTACGAAGTCAAAACTGTGAAGACTGTACCCTTACTCTAATTTGGGGATACATGCGAGATTTAGGGAAGTGAAAAGGACCAAAATTATATTAGCCTAAGTGATTCTTGATTTTTAAGATTGTTTATCAGAACTAGTTTGGTAGATATAGAAGCCCATGAACAGAACAAATACTGGTAAATGTAAAACTGGTACAATTAATTAGGAAAAGAAAAGTGAAGCTGATCACTGAATCACAAAATCGTGATAATTACTCACAAACATCTTGAAAAGTGAGGTTCAGGGCGAGAAAACGACTGTTACATTTACAAGTCATTTTCAATGAAATGAGATCATAAAATAAAATTAAGAGAATGGCAGAGAACCTGAGGCTAGGCTTGTCTTTCGGCGATAAATACAACAATTTCCAGAGTAATTAACGATAATATAAATAAGCACAAGTTATTTTTCCAATTACCCAAATCGAATGGTGCGAAAGGAAACGGAAGAATTACCTTTTCTATATTTTTGCATATATTAATAAGGATAACGATTATTAAAAGATAAGTGATTGCACATTCAGTTCTTATTTTCTGATAACGGTAGAGAAATTACACGAAAAGTAAATACACGAAATAGAATCTGGACAAATCTGATTATCATTAAAGAAAATAGTGCTATTTGGACAGTTCGTCACGATCAATGTGATTGACGATTTTGCGCGCGGTATTTGAAACGAAGATTAAACCAGGTTTATTTTCTGCGCGGCACGTTTCAAAGGAATCGAAAGTTGTGCAACAAACCGTCTCTAAATCGGCTTGCGATAACCATTCTTTTTAATATGCTTCAAAGGTGACATTTGACGCACATTTTTCATTTGGATGCTCAAGAAGAAAGGAAAATATTCCTAATTAGATAATCGCCATTAGAACTCCCTAAGCTTAAACTAGGGTTATTAATATGAGCTATGCTATATAAATAACGGTCTTATGATCCAGAATCGAGTCCTTTACTTTCACCGTCTACGGAAAATCATGATTTACAGTCTTACTTGCTTGGATATACAAAGAGAAGAGGTTCATTAAAGTGACAATGACTCGGCTTAATGATATAAGGAAATTTATTTTCCACAGTATAATCATAACATTAGCCATTATCAGTGCCCCGGTGTGGAAAAACCAGAAGCAGTCGCTTCAATCTATTTAATGGCATTCCATTCAAATTCAGTGAGCAATTAATTAGGAGACATTGTCCGGAATCAGAGATGAGATATTTTCGATGCGATTTATGCAAATCTATAAAAATTCATTCATTGCATTCACATACTTACTTCAAGATTCGCACATGATTCCGGGGTCTCGGTTCCATATAGAAAATAAATCTGTCCCGTCCAATATCGAGCTCTATGTCTGTGCTGCCGATTTACCAAAGTTATCGAAATCAATTTCTGTCCGAAACTCGTAACCGAAGATAAAGTAACTTATAGAATACCTTATACCATGTGTAGGCAACCATTTATAGTAAATGCTTCATTCAGAAATTATATTTTTTTGTTCAAGACGCGCAATACAAACCAAAATAATGCGCTATAAACTACAATAATAACCTTTAATCATTTCGCCTTCTAGAATTCTACGCTTAGATATTTTAAAATAAAAATATTTATGAATTTGCTTTCATTGATCGCGTGAAAAAATCATTTATTTTTCTCGAGATTCAATGCGCCACTTACGATCACCTTCGGAGCTACGAATGAAGGGAATGCCATTTCAAACACACCGTTGCACAAAAAATATTCCTCAAGAGCTAAAAACTTATTATTCTTATGAACAAAATTTCTAATGTGAACATTTGGTAAAACAATAGTCTCCCCGCAACCTTAGAACTTTGAACTATCCATAGAAGTATATTTTAATGCTCGATGAGAGTCGAAACGCCACACAGGGTACTCGAAACCCCTACACGCCTTCGTTAAGGGATCCACTGCCATAAAAAACGTCGAGTGATTAAGAAGCGAGGATTTTATTTCGGTTGACGACAAAGAGAGTGGAAAGGGGCATGGAGGGCGCCATTAGAGAGTGGGGCGTCCGCCGCACCCTTTCAGTGGAAATCACGAAATGGTAATGAGAGACTGACGAAGACTTCTCACACCACCTAGCGGAAGGAAAGGAAAATATAATTGTGAATATGCTATCGCTAGGGGACCGGAATTTAGGCATATTCAAAGGACTTTCGCGTCTGGAGGTACTTCAAAAAATTGGAACCCTTTCCCACTCGCGGCGGTTGTTTGTAACCCGTATAACGAGCATCTTCACCGAGCGCCGGACCACAGCCAGTTTTCCCTTTCTCACGAATCCAAGCGAGGTGTCGGGGATTTCTGGATGCATATTCGAGGGTCTGCATAATGGGGCCGAGTCAGTCACAAAACTCGAGAGGGGTGAGAGAGATCAAAGTCTCGCGAGGAAAGGAGGTGAAAAATAAGCGCTTTCGGATACTATTTTCCGACTTTTCAAAGCGATAAAGGAATCGGGTTTCTTCGAAATCAACTCGATGGATGTGTCGCATTAATTGCGAAAGTTAGGAAGAGATGATTACGAATTGTCGCAATCGCTTTTTGTCGCAAACGACACAGGGAGTGAGCTGTCCATCGAGAATGTTTCACTCGTTAATCTACAAACCATTGACGGATGGCGATGAAAAGTTTTCATGACTACATGAACGATCCGTAATCAACACTACCGAATATTTCTTTTAACTTAAAACAGTCGTTTCACGTGACATGTTTGACTCATTACAAAATAACAATTTCAGCACACGTTTAAATTATGAATTCTGAAACATCGGCAGAAATTTTGCAAGATTGGAAAAAGAAAAGAAAAAATGAGTATAATGTTTAACAGGGTTATCAGGGAATGTGATTTGGTTTCATTGCGATTAAGTACGTGCTACAACACAAACTATTATTGTAATATCAAACAACTATTTGATAGAAAATAATTTATTTCTCATTTACCTCGATGAAATCTTACAAAAAAGTTTATTTAAGTAAAACAGCCGTTGTTCATTCTGTTAAGGAATTCACTGAGCATCATTTCAATTAAAAAAAATAGTACATATGAAGCAATCTTTTAAAAGCGCAGTTCCAAACTCTTCAAAAATAATTTTAACCAATATTTTTTGTTATTGCTTAAGAAAATAAAAATGCTTCGATCTTTTCTTTTTCCCTTAAAGGCACTAAATTTGTAAGAGTAAAAAGTAAATCGTTTAAGGATATATTAAAAAATAGTCGTATTCCCTAGAATATAGAATAGTTTTCCATGGAGCCAAAAAAATTAATCCAGAAGGAATGCACGTGGAGAAGATTGAAATGGAAGAGTAGTGAGCGCGACGGAGGAAATAAAAAATAAAAACACGGAATGTAAGAGAAGGGAATGAATATGAGGGAAACATAGGTGTAGACGGAGAGAAATGGCGAGAAAGAAAGAGATATGTGTAGGCAAACAATGTGAGAGGAAAAAAGCATTAAGTGGGCGTCCAAAGGGAATATAAAAGCGGAGACGAGGTCAAGATTTCTTGGAAAGCATTATTTCCTCATTCCAATGAGCAGCGGTATCAATGAATGAATAGGTGATGCCTTTTCAGCGCCGTGAAGAAGTCTCTTCGCATTTTCCATGCGAATTCGCAATTTGAGAGAGCTTTTTTATTCGAATAAAATGATGTATTAATCGCACGACTACGATCCGCACTCGAGAGCGACAGAAATTGAATAAGACTCGGAAATGATACACTCGTCAAGATTTTAAATAGATAATGAAGAATTATCAACATCAAACATCTCATTTGGATAGCTTTATCTCAAGTAACTAGGAAACAAATGAGTTACCGTTTAGCAACTATATATGAAATAAGATGAAAATAAAAACAAATTACGTGACTTAACTTTTAAAATGATAAGATAGGCACTTTCACAGGATAAAATCTGTTTCACAAACACTGAAATGAGAACAGTAGGTCTAATAATTTCATCCCTATTTAGTATGGCTTTTCGCAAATTTAAGCCTTCGTCAATTAAATTTACAGAATAATTTTACTAAATACAATTGAATGCAAATGGCAAAGGAAAGAGTCCACTTCTACATGTCTAACGTCTATATCGAAGACTCTGCCGTCCACTGATAAGTAACCACAAATCAGGAATTATAAATATCGAAAAATACGAAAAACTAAAGGCTTTTCATCAGAGAGGAAAAGGGTATGAATTGATCCACTAAAATGCATCAATGAGATTACTCAAAACTATAAATATATTCAGATCTGAAGTGGGCAGACACTAATGATTTGATTGAATTGATTATGAAATTGATACAACAGTTAAATTCTCGAAAATAATGAGCACGATTATTTATCGCAAACATCCAAATTGTACTGCCAAATTGTTCTCGAAGGAATGATGTTTAATTCAAATGAAATTCAATCGAAGACAACTGAAGTCACTTAATATACACAGATTAGCAATGGGGTCCCTTTCCTCGTGGGAGAGCGGGTCCATGCGCCGACGTATGAAGACTCCTTTCTCTAATGAAAAATCGAGACGGCGAACAGTTACTGTTAGAAAGTCGAGCGGAGAATCCACCAAAAATTATGTAATTACAAATGATATTAAGATTCGCTGCATTAGTTCATTGAGATACATGGAAATGTAAACGAAAAATCATTCTAACTCTTAGGTGATTACATAAGCGAAGGCATGAGCAAACGTAATCGGGCAAACAATGAATAATACAAACTTCATACTGGCTGCAAGATACATCTTTCCTTCTTCGCAGATTTCATTTCAGAATATGACTCGTGTTCAATAAAAACGACTACGTTACAGAATGACTTTGAGTATTGTCGAGGCGGATTCCTCGATGTAAATTTAATAAAAAATGAATAGTGAAAGATAGGAAGTGCTGAACCTATATGACCATGTTTGCATCGTAAAACTTTGTTTCAAATCAAAAAAAGTTTGTTTACGATAATAATAAGTATTCGCGAAAGAGATTATTGAAATGAGTGTTGTGGAGTCACGCCACCGATGGCATGCCCTCTCCCCCATTAGACGAAAGGAATTTTCCAGAGGTGCGGAATTTCCCACTTTGGTCCAACCAAACCAAGCATAGCGACCAAAGGTCAGTTACCAGAATAAAGTGACGCCCATATATTGATGACATTTCTTCAGGCCGAATAATACTGGAAATGGTTTTAATAAATACCTAGTGTTCATGATATATAAAAATTTTAAATGAGAATGAGCTGAAAATTTAAGTGCACGATTTTTTTAGTTAAGGTTTGCAAATGGCGACGCAATTACAACTTAAACTTAATTATTTATCATTGAACCTGATATTTCACTTTGTGCAACATCGGTAAGACAACGAAGGTCGCCGCTCTTTCGATAGGCGTTTCTCAACAACTTGCTCTAAAATCTGTAATTATAAGATTTTCTATCAGTGGCTTAGTTAAGGCTTAAAGACTCGTAGCATTGTGAAGAGGTAACTGAACAAATTTGGAAATATTATTGTGATCCCAGCAGATTTCAGTGTTCCCCAATGAGCTGATAAAATGTTTATTTTAATGGAAAATGTTCTAGAACAAAAAGCATTTGAATCAGTTTTGTCTGACCCTAAAAATGATTTTCAAAAGCCTAGATATTTCTCTATTTCATCCGACGTGTCCAATAAAGGAAACATACATTATATTCGTTAATTGTAAGCTACTTTATACCAAAACAGGGAATCCTCAATGGACATGAATCAGTAATCGACAGTGTTACTGCTAATTCAGATCATATAATATATGGATACTTCAATTCTGTCTATTAGTAACTGTGAAGCTAAAATCTGCACATAATAAAGGATAATAATAGTAATTGTGATGTGATACACGAAGTGGCGAGTAAAAAAAAAATTATGCTAAAGAAACGTTAGTCAATAAAATTTATTCCGAAGATAAAACAAGCACAGCCTGTAAAAGGTAGTTATGGCTTAACTCTGACGATCAAAATGGCGCCTCTTCCATCTGACCTCTTCATATATTATATAACGTTACACAAATGAACCAAAAACAATTGACGATCATTGGCTCATATCTAAAAAAATAAATCAAAAGATACAAAAAACAACAATCGTCTTATGAGCATGGGTTACGCTCAAATATAAGGAAATTAACCTCCAAGATGGTGTAAATCACCCAAAGTGGTGGATTGAATATTAAAATAAAGAGTAATGCAATAAAGCAGTATTATTTAAAAAGGGATTTGTGATACCCTTATCTTGAAATTTTTAAATTGCAAGAGAAAGTAATTAAAGATGATATCACAGTGACTTATATTTCTGAAATATTTTTTAATTTTATTTA
>KZ308790.1:170236-214997 GCA_000376725.2 Ladona fulva
ATACATGTCATACATTTATAAGGAAGCCGTTTCTGTACATTAAATAAATTTCAAAAAAGTGGTAGATACGGTAATTAGGAAAGATACTGAGTCCAAAACACCTACTTAAACATAACTATGTCTGTCTGTCTATCTGTCTGTTATCGCATCACTCAAAAACTATCCAACCGATTCTGATGAAATTTCACAAGGTGATGTCCTGAATTTGCACATCTGCTAGGTTTTAGAGTTGGCAAACTTAGAGCCAGCGCATTGCGGCAAATTAAGGAAAGAAGTAAACAAAACAGTAGCTGTCGTAGAAATTGGAATCCCCTGAATATATGCGTCCCACGTGGCACTTACTCGAAATCGGCACCCGGTGATTTGGTTCGCGGCGATTGGGTGCTACGATGATTTGGTAAATAAATAAATGAAAGTGATAAATTGATTGCTGGGCAAGGCCTCTATTAGCCACAATTAATTGGAATTGTTATAACAGTATATATTGCGGAAATTTTATTGTTATTTAAGTGTTTGTTAAACAAAAATTAGAAGTATGCCTTACTTGAATTGGAGCGTGCAATAGGGGAGGAAAACCCACAAAAATGTGAGGAGTATCTCTCTTACAAAGAGGTGTTCAAGAGTGAATCACTGAATGGCATGTTTTACGGAGGTTTCATAGAGAACTTTAAAAAATGTAAAAACAATCAAAGTAATTTAAATTTTGTGTCAACAGGAGACAATATTTATACATTATCTTAGACAGCCATTTTCCATTTTGCTATATACGTATTTGTAATCAAAGCATGATATGAACGGTCAGAGAAATTCACTTTCGAGAGATTCGAGACACGTTTTAGAAAACATAATAGTCACATAAAATAGGTACGCAATAGTAATTTAGTTTAAAAAACGAAGACAAAATATCTGATCAAGAATCGCAAACTTTTACAGATCTAAGGAGGAAGTCATTATATGAAAGATTATCATATATATTATATAATAGATCATTCGTTTTTGCCAGAATCCAATTAAGTGAAGATTTTAAAATTCATCTCAGTGACACATTCGAAATTGGCTAAAAATGAGAATGACACTTAATGGTTATAGGTGAGACGAGATTGAATAACAGAAAAACAGGAATCGCTTTTAGTGATTAAAGTTGATTTACAAATAACGACGCGACGTTATGTCAACTCGTAATTTAGAAACAGTTCCAATAATTCGCAGAACAATCTCCCTGTTCTCCTCTGCGTGCAAATTAAAAAGGTACTGATTTTATCGGTAATAAAAATATTAAATAGAAAAT
Organism: Ladona fulva; assembly: GCA_000376725.2. Lineage (NCBI taxonomy): Eukaryota > Metazoa > Arthropoda > Insecta > Odonata > Libellulidae > Ladona > Ladona fulva. Next base: position 171,525 of record KZ308790.1, read on the forward strand.
TAATAGTAGGAGAGTTTTTAAATAGGTAACGAATTCGCCTAAGAGAATACCAATGGAAAGGGATAGGGAGGGGATAGGGATTCATCTCCCTATCGCAGATAGGGAGATGAATGAATTACCGTATATTTCTAAAATATTTTTCTTTTAATTTGCACGAAATCAAAATAATCGAGTGCACAGAACACAGAAGCACCGATCGTAAAACCTCCGACGTGTATTTGCTTTTCATTGCTCGTTTGCTGAAACAGAGAAAATCCCGACAAGATTCACTTATTAATTCTTTTCCGCAATTTCCGCTTTAATTCCACATAAACCGGCAAACACTAATCTCGCGGAAATTTTTAACTGACGCATTTATTGCTTTCCGAGGTTTTTCGCGTAAAGAAGTCTATAGCAAGCCAAATATAGCTGCACATGAGAAATGAATATCTGAAATGGACAGTCAATGTAATTCCTATTCTCGATTGCAGAATTGAATACTAAATATAGAGACGTCAACTGCATACTCGCTTCTTGGAAATACTAACTATACAGTACTCAAAAGAGGTGTTCGAAAGAACTCTACCCATACTTACTTAATTCGCAATAAGCATTAAATTCTAGGCGAATAACTGATTTACTACGAAAAAACCCAAATTAATAAAATCTGTAAGTGGAATGTGGTCAAACCTCAACTAGAATTTAGAAAAGCATATTTATAAAGTTCCCATTCGACTCTGAAAATCGTACAGTTAAAGTGAGAATACGGCAAAACAAAATTAAAGAAAAACCATATATTTTTAGCGATCTATTCCCTCTGCGATAGTAATAATTACTATAAATCCCTACAAGTGCAAACCTTTTTAGCTTCATTAAAGGAACAGAAGATTATTACCTACATTTCGATCATACACCATAGCAACCCATTCCGATGAATCGCATTCCAGAAATGGTCTTCGCGAACATGCAAATCCGCTGAAATACGTATTGAGAAAACACGTCAATGACTCTTATAGATAGACTGACATACAAGTCGCCATTCTACGTGCGAATTAGGGCGTGTGATTCTCGAATCGCCGAAAAATGTCACGCTTCTAATCTAATCGCCTTCAGAAGCTACTACTACAGTTCTCTTCCACTGCAAAACATTCGCAGAAACTACTTTACGGCACCGACAGAGGAATTGTGTCGAAAAATTTCGCCGTTGCGACGCCCTAAAAGAGGATTCCATTCACTGTGTATCGCTAGGTTGGATGAAGAGCGACCACAGATCGGAAGGATTTGAAATCGTGTTGGATATAATACTCGTGTGATGATAATTTGCTCATTTCATTGCAATGTAATATTAACCCTTCACAACCACATTCCATGTCAAGTGCTTTCTGTGTACAATGATAACATAAAGACTGACCCCCTCTCCTAATTCTTTTTCTTCGTTCGTGGCTATGAGAAGTTTTTCCAAATTTAATAGTTGAATAATTAAAATTTTTAAACTCTTTCTCCTGCATGTCTCGAGCCATGCTTAGCGGACACCAAAAAGCAATTAAGTCTAAAAGCGTACATAGTAGATAACGGTTGAAAACTAATGTGATAATAAAAATTTACCAATCGCTCTAAATATTATATTTTCTGTCCAAATAAACTGTACGATGTTTAGGAAGCTAATGAAGGTGTCTTGGGTCTACACGTTCAAGGCTGGTTCAATCCGCAGGTCGTTCTTTCAGGGATTTACTCTCTGCAGTAAAGCACGAGGCTGAACTATATCCCTGGGGGGGTAACAGCGAACAATATCAGGACTCAGATTTTCTTAGGCAAGAAGAAAGAGATGGAAGGACCTGAGGCGCGCCTCTCGACAAACAAATGAAGCATCCTTACTCACCAGAATGGTATCGGCTCTCATTGCGAGTGAGCCGTCGTCGTTGCGCGCGACGTTTGGCCCTCGAGCCAGGGCTGCTGCCCATGGACCCTCCGCCCCCATCGCCGCTGCCTCCGATGACGCCGACGCCGGACAGAGAGGCTGCACGGGGTTTTTGGAAGGGGCGGAGGAAAAGCAGGGGGAGGGGAGATAACGAGGCGAAACGACTTAAAGGCATGGTCTTTACGTAGTTGGAGGTTGCGGGAGGTGGAGACGGGGCAGGAGGGCTCAACACCCCCTCGCCCCATCGAACCCCCTCCCTAAACAAAAAATAACAAACAAAAACTAAGTCCATCCTTACCTTTTGTAACTACCACCCGTGTGAGAGGAAACTCCAAGCACCGCAGATAAACAGAATACGAAGCAAAAATAAACGAATGACGACTGAAGAGCGAAGAATGGTCTGAAGTAAGGAAGGAAGTCATCGACAGAGTGATTTCACAGGTAAGCGTGCAACTAGGGGACTACTCGAATGTACGAGGAAAGACACATAGAAAACATATACTTATGCAAACGATCATGCTAATGCAACCTTATACCTCTAAACACTGATGAATAACATTTGCAGTAGGATAGGGAAGAAATGCCAGGGACTACACAGAAGCCAAGAGACCCAACCACCAAGAACTGACAATGAGAAATGTAAATAGACCACCAACACACGATGCGAATTATGACAAGAATGTAAAAGATGCATCTACGGATATAAATATAGGAGGTAAATATAACATATACAACTGAATAGTATATTAGATCATGAGTAAATGTCTCTTACCATTGAAAAGAAGACACAAGAATAGTAACAGAGATGTGTGCTTACATGTGATTCATAAAGGCAAGGCACTGTGATGCTGAAGGAGTGCTGATATCACATAGGAAGCGTACAAGAAAGTTTGAAAATAAAACTGACTAAAGTAATCCATTACAATGCATCGAGAGAAAACTTAAAAGTTTACATGAGTTATTGACTTCTTCATTCTCTATCATTGCCGCAAAGAATCCTAACCAGAACTTCAGATTTGAAATTTCTAAAGTCAAGAGCATCAAAAATGAATGAATTTGAATCTATATGGAACTAATTTTTAAAACCTCTTCAGATTTTGGAGCAAAGGACAATATCTCTCGTTCACAAATGGTGCGAAACGAAATTTTAGGGCTTGAATTTCAAATTTTATACTAAACCTTTCACTCTTCTCTCTAACAATTGCTCCGAAGTCTTTACTTGGGGAAAATAAAAATTTCAAAGCACTTATTCTTGAAATTATAAAGCTACGGACCATAAACCAATTAATTTAAGCAGAATAAAAGCAACTGCAGAATAGTGCTTGATACATAAATATGGAGCAAAAATTATTAAAAAAGAGGAGAGCAGGAAATAAATTAAGCCGAAAAGATTACTTCGTCAGTGGTAAGGGAGAAAAAACAATTAGCCATGCATCCGCGTGATGGCAAGCCAAGGTGCGAAGAGGAACGAAGAAAATCAGAGGTTGAAAGTAAAGAAACTGGTCCGCGAAGAGATGAACTGATTTGGAATACAAAGGAAGGCGTAAATACTCCCTGAGGCCACGTGAGACGTGAATCTGAGCTTTCGATGGTTCCTTCCGAATGGTTTCAATTTATAGCAATTGGAGACGAAAATGGGACGAGAGTGGGCTTTCGCGAAAAAGGGTACCTGAGTGGTATCTCTTCTCATTGTGGGTGACTCTCCTCTTGGCCCGCGGGGGCTGCTGGCGGCTGCAAATGGGGGCAGGCGCACCACCTTCAGGTGAGAGTGTGTTAGGGCAAGAAGAGCCAATTGAAGGAAGAGGCACAGCATTAATCGGTTTGAGGCGGGGAAAGGGGGGTGAGAGAAAGAGAGAGAGAAAAAGTGAACTAAGTGAATGAACCAACTACGGAGGATTGAGGGGTTTAAAGGGTGGCAGAGGCGACTTTTATAGCTTTTGAATTTTTACTCCTAATCCCATTTTCTGTGTATGTGGTGGAAGTTCTGCTTTTAGTGTTATTTGACGCTGTATTAAAATTATGGCTATAAAGGTCATCAACGTTGCATCTGTTAATTTACTGTCAAATACAGGATACGGTATAAGTGTTTTTAAAGCCTGTTTATAGGAATGAATTATGTCTTAAGCTTTCTAAATGAAAAATTATGAAATTTATTAACTGAATTATGATCAGTATAAAAAATGTTAAATTTGGCACGAACCTCATCTCCTGAACCACCAATGCTTTGAGATTAAGCACACTGCTTTGATACCTGCCACATATGCGGAATTAAATGAGAACAAACATATTTATGAAAAGGTTGGAGAACTAAATTCAACAAAAGGGGAGTTTTGAGAGGAAACATGTACTTGATAACTTAAAGCTGATAGTTAATGAATTAAGAAGGAACACGAGCGAATAAATGTTACTTATGATAGTATCTTATTTAGTTATTAACATAAAAGAGTCGCTTTTAATTGCACGGCTAATTCAGAAAGGGAATTTGTTAAACACGAGATATCAATCACCAAAAGATCACAAGAAAAATTTCTCAAGAGTTAATGAGAGAAGCTTGTTATCTAACAGCTACTCTCAGAAGAACAAGTCAATTAGTCAATCATTACAGTTAATTAGTTCAGCTAAACATGAAATACGAAACATCGCATGAGTCATGTCTAAGGCGACAAACCTGAATAAAGGAATACGAATCTTTAAAATAAAATGTCATTACAAACATAAAATACGTTGACAACTTACAACGTTTGAAAAATAAATATTCTGATCATTCCCTTATTCAGATTTCTAATACACCAAAAACAAACACCAGAATTATAACTCATTTCATTCGATCTTACAATCATACAATGCTCTTTTAGATTCATTTATAAGCTACCATTGAAAATCATTCAACATAGCAGTTCTAACACCACTTTCTTATGAGAAAATAAATGTTCTCTCTATAAACGGAAATAAAAGATCATTAATATTAAAAATAAGAATAAATGAATTAATTAATATGAATTAAAAATATTTTGTAGGGTACAATCGGTAGAGGATGAAATGAAAATGGAAAAGGAGGCGATCTCGGCAAGGAAATCTGGTGCAGCAATTGTCCATTGCATTTAATGTAACGAGTACATTGTTTCGTTAAACTCTAGCTTAATATAGCGATTGCAATTGAATGCCACTAGAAATTCTCTAATAAGATGTCAAAATCAAACGATTACAATTGAATTTAATTTCAAAGTATTTTCCCAAAGATTTATTCGCCGACATAAATTTACATGACGATGCGATATAATTCGAAGTATTTCGTCTTCGGTGTATTTTTCATCCTTTACTAAGTACGCATACAAAAGTTACGTCGAGAAGCATTTTTAGACAAAAGAGTCGTCTAGGCAATTCATAATCTGACAGTAACCAAAAGTGAAAAAATTAATTACGAAGGAAAAATTTGGAAAACTCAATTATTTGAAAACAGTAGAACAAGGGGGGAAATAAAATAGGAGTAATACTCCTCAATAAATCATATAAAAATATCGATAAAAGTAGGCACCTTAGCATTCAGGCAAAATTAAATGAAAAAAGGGGTCTTTGCCCAGTATCCGCCGGAATCATCCGATCTGATTTACGATACCAGAGAGGAAAAATAAAAGCTTTGAAGGAATGGAGAAAAGCACAGATATATACTACTTAAATATAATATAAGTAGTATATATCTGTGGAGAAAAGGGCTCCTTAAAATGCCCTCTGGCGGATGACTCGTGCGGAGACATCTGAACGTCGGCTATCGGGTAAAGGACTTGCCCGGGGCATTACACCGTGACCTCCACAGGGATGCAAAAGCACGGCTCAACGCACTAATGCTCCCCAACTACTCTTTTTTTCCTCCGCCAGTAACACAAGAGACAACCGTTTTTTAATGCTTCCCTCCTTCGCGAAATGAGCTCTCATTATCTCTTCTGGAGAGTGCCGATTTCGTTCATCCAACTCGAAGGGCTTTCGAGCCCAGATGCAATTAAAATCCGAACCCGATCGAGATTTCCTACTTAATCGTTCGAACGAGGCACTAATGAATCCCTTCCGAATGCCTCTACGTTAAGGATGCTAATGCACGAATCGATTTAATATAGGAAAATGGATGAAACGAGGGTATATAGATCCAAATCGATAGCTGCCCATGACTAGGAAATGAGCTGACGATAGCCACGTGAAGAGTTTGATGTAAATACTTGAGTATTCGCACGAAATGTAAATGCCACGAAGAGTTCTAATTAGTAGCAAAGGATAAATTCTCCTTAATTTCAATGCACAGCATCCAAAAATGTATACTCGTACAGTTAACAAAACTAGGATCGAGAGATTTGGTTTCCATCGCGTATGAAAAGATCTCTTAGACTACCTAATCTTCCATTTATTCATTCAAACACAGGACATGGTTGTGCATACATACTAGTACAGTAAATACGAAATGAAAGGGTAAGTTTTAAATTAAGTAAAGAACATCTTCTTGAGTTAACTACACATATAGTAGCTTCTGTTTCCCGTTCAGGAGTTCGAACGTCATAACCCTCGGAAGAAATTACTCAATACCACACCAATTTTCTTGGGTAATAAAATATCAAAACTTTCCTTTCTTTCCCTTTACCGAACGACGTAATAAATGACGTTCACGGAGGATGAAAAAATAATGGAGATAAATTTGATTGCACATATACGAAAACTAATACTGCTTAACATGGGAGAGATCTAGGATAAAAGAAAAGCATTCAAAATACACCGAAGTATAAATGCAATTTTAATGTACATCAATATTTTAACTGCGATATTGAGTGTCTTATGCACAGACATGTTCAATGCAACCGGAAAGATTTTCACTTTTACTTAAACTATTTTCTGGTATTGAATCGCAAGCAAAATAGAATAAAGCTGCTGAAGTGAAGGGGACTGCAAATATCAGCAAATGGATCCTACAATGAATGTCTGACAGACTGTTGGTGTTATCGCCAACCGGGAGATGATCTTCATAGAGATAAATCGTCGCAGCATTCGTATTATGGGAAACATACGCATACAATTATACAAGACAGTTGCTTCGAAACGCAGACGCTCGAGTTAAAAGCAAACATCGACTTATAAACTAGAAATCGGGGATATTTGTTCCTTTCAATCAGAGATTGAACCGCAAAGCTGTATGACGCGGGATTTGCACGAACGCCATCTGCCGATTTTCATCTCGCCTCAATGGAGCGATTCAATTTTCTCTCTTCCGCTTGCAATCTCTTCTATCCGAGCGCTCTTTCGCTAATTTGCTGATGCCACTCCTCTCTCCATACGATTTCAACGACCGCTGACAAAGTTTAAATAGAAAAACTTTTCGTTTAGATGGATTGGATGCTAAATATTCAACGCCAGAAATTAAATAGCCAGATAAGTCTGCGGTTCTAATTGCCATTAAGAATAATAAGAGCAGATTATTATTCATACATAATATGGCAGTTCGTTATAGATTCCATCGTACGTAAGAAATCATTCATTGTGTAAATTTGAATTCTAGAGCGCAATGAAGTGAAAAGCTAAGCAGCTATCCATAGGCTGCAAACAAATTCACGAGTTGGAAACGGAAAAAGCGAAGATCCTAAATACGTGATCTTATTTTTAATGATTTTTAAAAGTACAAAAAATAAGATATTCCCGTAAATTTATTTATTACATCACTCAACAGTAAAATCCAAAAAAAATACATATTTGAATCAAATTGATATGGGAAGGCTGGACTTCCCGGAACGTCATGACAACTGAGTAAAAACAAAAATACTAAGTTTTGTTTTTACTCAGTTGTCATATTTGCATCGATTACGCAATAAACTGCACAAATAACATTGAGTGACCACTTTATAAATACCTTCATGACGACTAAACCAATTGAACTGAATGTTCGCTTTTATCGATTCATTGCATACATTTCTAACGCAGAAAATACGAGAGGAATCGCAGAAGATGTTTCGGAGATGCAATCATTCTCAGAATGTCCTCCAAATTCAGTTCTGAATCGCACATAGCAGGGAAGAGACCCGCTACAGTAATAAGCCCAAAACATCAATGAGATAAATTTAGTTAAATGAATTTTGTGATACACCAACCGGTCGCCCTTGAGTCCAAAAGTCAGGGAGCCTTTGGTTAAATAATAATTCTTTTGGCATAACTCAACTGACTTGAAGCTTTCGATCCCGAAAATTAGTCTTAGGCGCCTTTGATGATAAAAATCACGCGAATATCGATTGGAAATGGGCCAATGCGATCACTTAAGCAGATTGGACAAGAAAGGAAGAATAGCCACGCACCTCGTGTGTGTGGGCGTCATAAGGGCGCACCACTGCATATTATTATTATATTATTACTAGTAAACGACCCCGTCAAGCATGACGGGACTTAATTCAATTTAAAATTATACTATCTATTATCGTGTACATCTGGTCCTCCTAAGCACTAAAACATTCTGCCATAAGATCATAATAACTCAATATATTTCTTATCATATAAATTATTTATAATATTTATTCTACTGCTTTCAAGTCATGAAAACCTACTTTACGTAAATTTGTTAAAAAAATCATAAGAACTGATTATCCCCGTGCACTTATATGGGATGATTCACGAAATCAACATTCAACAATGGCCTTAGTCGTCAAAGGGATGGGTTGTTTATTTCCGAAAAATGTTACGAATTTTCCGTGTGTTTTATCAAAGTTCTCGCAATTACGAAATTATATGAATGATTCACGGCTAAAATATGATTCTATGATCATTTTCCTTTCTTTAGACACTTGTCTCAATTTCGTAGGACCATTGTTTCTAATTAAATTTTGTAAAAGAAACGTCATGAAAACGTAATTTACGTACATCTCTTATGGAAACGTATCATGAGCTCCTGGGTTCGAACCCGAGCCTTTACAGAGATGAGAATAGTTTAACTGGGGGTTTCAACAAAACGTAGAAACACAATGCAGTTTGTTTCAGGTCTCTAAGTCAAGCCGTTTCTGAGATATATAGGGGGACGGATAGACGGACGGACGGACAGACATTTACTTTATATATATACTAGCTGAAGTGCCCGTTGATTCTCAACGGGGAAAATAGATGTCGGGATATATGTAGTATACCTAGTTGTACATAAGAGAAAATAACACCTCGCATCATCTCGTAGTTTAGTCCAACGGGACAGGTTATCGAAAACAACAATGTTCTAATCAAAGTTCGAGGCCGAAATCTACAATCAACAATAAGAATGTGAATCATTATGGAATTTCCCTCTTATTATTAACATGTCTCAAAGTCATGTGTAAGTTTGCAAGACTTTCAACTTCCGATTCTGGGAAATTTAATCGTAAAATATGTCAAGAGTCCGAATTGATAAATAAAAAGCTACTCCTCCATCTCCACTAATTTATTACGGTGCTACGCATGTTTTTTGCCCCTGTGATTCATCACTACAAATTGTTCGTGACTGATATAATTAAAATCTCTGAAAATTTTCATCCTCTTCATATCGTCATTTACTTCTAAATGGGCCAAAATACAAATGCATTCTTACGGGAAAATGCCTGAACTCGGAATCGACAATCGCATTGGTTGTCAGGGGGACGGGTTGTTTACAACCTCAAAATTTCACAAAATATTCGCATATTTTACCTACATTCTCGCAATTTCGAAACTAAAGCTTTATTCTACGACAATAATAAGAATCTGTATTCAATTTCCCTTCTTTTGATACTTATTTTGACTTTATACGAATATTCCTTCTAATTTAATTTTGCAAAAGAAATAAAGTCTGTACCCGATAAAATCGAACTTTACATGTATTTCTTATGGAAATCTATCTGAACGATCTTGGTTCAAACCCAGCAAATTTTGCGAATGAAAAGTTGACAGTGCTTCCTTCCGGCTCACGGAGAACACGTATGCAAAGTTTGATGCAAATCGGACAAACGGTGTGGACTCCAATCGTGAACAAACAAACACACAAACCCACAGAATTTCTGCTTTATATATATATAGATATATATGTGTGTGTAATGTACTCTTACATTTGTTTTTTATCGCTCTAATCTCGTCGTAAATCAATCGGTTATTTGCAATCCGAATAGAGCCGCGTCCAGCCCATCTGCCGCGCGAGTGCTAACATTTGCTGCCTTTTAACATCAAATAACATTACCATACATTTCCTGATTTGTAGATAAAAATTATTTCGTAAGACTTTGAAAAACTAGTTTTTAAGCTTATATTGATCACAAAACGTCAGTAATAATTAAAAATGAATATTCCATATCCTGACACAGTAAACTGTGATTATGAGTTAATAGTTCACCACAAGTTCGAGTATCATTATCATCGCAATGCGAATGACTGAAAATTATATGATTTATGTGAAATCTATTTTTCGCAACTAAATATGAACATTTCTAATAAAAATTGAATTTCAACAAATATTCACATATTAAAGGAATGGAGGCAAATATAGAATAACATTTAACTTACAAATGTACATTTCGAAATCTCAACAGCGAATTTTTATACAATATCATCAAAAGCAAGTTCATCACAAATTTCATTCTCTATGTAAATGAACCCAAACTCTGCATCCAAAAGTGTTCCTTTCCTTCTATTGCGCTCTTCTCCGTATTTTTCACTCATCTTTCACAGTTTTGTACTTAAATCTACCGATTTATTTCTATAGAGATTAAGTAATTTTAGGCCTCATTTTCTCTCGAAATTATATGAATTTATGTTTTCATACAACGTCGTTTTTATTCGATTTAAAGGGGCGACAAATTATGTTCGCTCCCGGGCGGCAGATAGGCAAGGTGCAGCTATGATCCTAACCCTCGCTGGTTGAAATTTTCACTGATTCGCTTTCAAACTTCGGCTTGGGATTTGATACTATAACGAAAACGTTTATTATTTAAACGAAATACGAAATCCATCGAAGCACCCATCAAACCGCGAGAATAACGATTTTATTGTTTAATCGAAGTTACTAATAAAAGGATCGAATATTTACACCGTTTCTCTCTTTAATTACTTAAAAATTACAAGAATTGCGGGACGAATGGGTAAGAGTGCCGCCTATTTTAAACAACCCGGCTATTTATAGAACAATCGTGAGCACCACTTCACTTAAAGTTATATCAATATCACTTAGATGTTACTAAGAGTTATTGACTCCAATTTTACGTTCCAATTAGAATGTTAACGGTCTATACTATACTATATGATATAAAATGATGGATCTTTACGCATAATGTAGGTGTTGGGAGAAAATCTTGGCCAAGCTCCTATCTAAGAGGAAAACAGGCAGAAGACCCCACGCAAAAAGATAATCGCCTTATAGATTGGAATAAAAAACAAACATCGACTGAGAGATAGGAAGAAACACGAAGACGAGAAAATGAAAAACGCATTCTCTGGTGTCATCAGAGGCAATTACTGCTTTCGGATCAATTTTCGCGTCGGTGATTACAGAGTCAATGATTCGGGATTTAATCAGACCTTCCCGGATCCTCCTGGGCGTAAAAAATGACTTTGAGAAGAAAACGATCCATGTAATTGCCTACGCATTTTTATCTCTACTCGCCGATTTCTTTCCGATATCCCGAGACTGTGTGGGAAACCAGAGGCAACGTAATATTAAAAACTCCGAGGCAACATTCGTGAATGATATCGGAGCATAAAATCGACATATTGATGTAATGTAACCCGAGCTTAAGCTCGTGTCAAGAATCAACATAAATACTGTAGGAGTTTGAAAACACGAGCAACTGCAATATCTTGACATGGAAAACAATGCCAGATTTCGAGATTAAATCAAGGCAAAGATACTTCACTCAAAGCTCGATCTCATTCATATGCTACATATTCACAACTTGCATCAATCGCCTGAAACCACAAAAGATTAAGCTTAATTTCCTTTTAAAAAATCTATGGATAAGAAGAAAACAAAGCAACGACGAATAGCACGAAGAGACTCTGATTCGGCTTTCTTTCTAAGTTAATACCAACAATAAAATAAAGAAATACGTACTTGATGTTTGCTACTCAAGAACTAGCAGTTAGAAGATAACAGAAGCAGCGATAAACAAGAGGAAAGAGGGGATAGCAAGCATGTTTAAAAACATACGCTCTCAACTAATTTTCCAACTTTTAAAGTACATGACTCTCGAATAGACAACATTTTTGGTTGTTTAAGGACGCAAGGAACGGTCGTTTGAAGTACTGGCCAATAAGGAAAGAGCAAAAAACCAATGAATGATCGCAACTGGAAACTGATTAAAGCAGGGTATAAAAGTAATAAAGATTAATGTTCACTGAAATTATTCGAAACGACACTCCGATTGTTATTTAAGAGTGAACACTGATTTTCACAGGGAATTCTGTTTAAGGCAACTCTTCACCGTAATTCTTTCTAACTTCGTCCATCCAAACCGAAAAATAATGACTCTTGACAAAATTGAGAAGCAACTTAGAGCTTATCTACAACCGGACCAAAAACTGTTATTGGAACGTCAAACAGAGTTGGGATTCATCGTTTGTATTCCTCAAATAACCGTAACGTCCAATGAAACGAAATATCTACTAGTCCTGTTTCTACTGAACCAAGACTTTCTTCGGACTGGATAAAAAGATCAGGACTTCGTCATGGCGTTCCACCAGGTATCGTCCAATCACGTCGAATATTTTCTTTGGAGATACCTTTGACTTGAAAATCTTCTTTGAAAAATCTTGACTTTGAAAATCGAGAAATAATCGCAAAATAATACATCGAAATCGATCGACAAAGCGCTAACAAATGCAAAATCTTCAAATATTTCTCACATAAAAAGCGAACAATGGATTCCATTGAACCGTAATTTGCATGAATATTACCTCGAATGACGAAAAATGAAATAGAAACAAACGGTGCAAGCGTTGAAGCGAAATAATTGAACATAAATCATAGAAATGTTACGCAATTACTTAAAGACGAAGTTTTGACAGAAAGCTTCACTAGATGTCGTGAGGGACGTGGATAAACGGCTCCTTAGATCTCTTATGATCTTTGGAGATAAAAGCAGAAGCTACACTTTAAGCTCATGTTCTCTTCTTTCGATGTTTACGAAATTGAAGAAGGGTTTGAGTTTTCCGTAAAACCCGAAGAGAAACATTGAAAAAGTCGAGTCTAATTAGCGACAACATGACAATTCGCCAGCGATTTTCAAATAGAACCGAACTTCCGCTTAGTGGGTGGACTCAAAATAAATGTGGAGGCAATGTCCTCCATGTAAACAACAACTTCTCCACAACTCCTAAAATTAGAATTATTAGCGAACTAAACAAGGATGCCATTCATAAAATCCTTTCCCCAACAGTTTTTTAAGCAACTAAAAAATTATAATCGATATATATTATATAGTCGAGGGACCCTCTAAATTATTAAATCTTGCTCAAACGTATCGAATACTTAGCTTAATTCGCAATTCATGAGGAGAAATAGCAATTTCCACTCAATTATTTAAGCAAAAAGACCACCGGTTTAACTTTAACATAACGTCGTCGTTGCCTCCACCAAAAGACAAAATCATTTTGCAATTTTTACGATGGATCTAACGTGGTGACGAGAGAAAAATGCCACTTGGACTTCACAAACTGTAAGTATTACTTTGCGTTACAGATATCACTCTTTCGACTGTCATTCCATTGTCCGGAGTTGAGATGTTAGTTTTAAACTGATCTAAAAACATGGGCAACTGCCACTTTGAGAAAAAACACATTCGCGACATTGGGAGCGCTTCCAAATCCGTCTTCGAAAGCAGTGATTCGTATTGCGAGAGGAAGCGAGGGGGTTGGAGTTGGCCAGGAGAAGAAGTAATATAATTTTGAACAAATCACATTAATGGCAATGGTTTTCACAATGACATACGACTATACATCTCTCTTTTGGAGTAAAGTATTTTTGCCTAATTTTACAGTTCAGTCTCAACTCCCGAGGAAATAAGAATAAAAGAGAAACAGCATGCCGTGAAATTGATGCGTATAATTTTATCTTGAATTCAGATTTTATTTTATAAAAATATGCTCATTATTCATTCCGAAAATTTCCCTTCAAAACGCAAAAATGTTCAAGGATGAGTTTCAAGGCATATTAGCCGGAAAAGCAAAACGCTTTGCCGTTGATAATAAAATAAATAAATATAATGAAATACACATTGATAGAAAGATAAATAAACGTCTTTATTAGGGCGAGATTGAGAACAATAATTCTTTCTAACGCAACAACCATCATTCGAATATTTTGAGATATATTACGCTCGTAGTAATATCACGTTGCATCTCGTAATCCTTTCCTCCGAGCATTCGTTTGACTTAAATGGAAGGGTCTTTACTTAATCACGAGGAGCATCGTCTTTAATTCGAAACTTTTAGTCGCATGAACTCTGTATTGAAGCATAAATTGTGATAAATGTGGTGCGGGCGAAGTGTAAATTGCGAACTCGACTAAGACCGCTCTGACGTCGCGAAAGCTACACGACTTACACAAAATAAAGAATACACATTTCTGCCAAACAGAGGAATCCGCAAAAGCGAATAACTCATCATATGAAGGCGTCGAAGGCAACTCCTCAAGGTCCCACCTTCCCACGCCCGTCCTTGCTCCACAATTTATCGCCCATTTTTCATTCCACTGCCAGACTCTTACTTTCTTTCAACCCCTCCCCATACATACATAGACCAGTTCGCAGAGACGTGGGCGTCCCTCCGGATACCCAAAAAGGTAAGACGGCCGAAGGAGAGGAGTGGACCTCCGCTTAGGGTGAGAAACAGAAAAATCTCTCGGTTTATTTCATACGCACACTGAACTGGCGCCCGGAAAGGGATGGTAATGGGGAACCATAAAAATTGATTCCGACTGACGCATTTAATAGAAAAAATTGCCGCGCTCGTAAAAATTGATTGCCGTTTTAAAGGAACCCGTCCCGGAGGACGTCGAAACGTAATTCGGTTCGCGAAAATAAAGATAGGGAGGGCGTCAAAAAGCGAGGGAGGAAACTTTCGACCTCGACCGCAGTCGATATTTAGGGCTATACGACAAAAAAAAGACGTCCGACGAATGCAAAATTGAAACGACGTTTATCGGTGACAAATTAGACAATAACGGTGGACATAAAACATCGGAGCAACGAAAAGGGGGGAATTGACATATAGCGTAACTTAATGAATAAATTAGTCCGAAGAGCAGCCGGAACACCTCTCTTCGAGGTCTTAATGTTACACAAAATATTCGGCGACGGATTCTGAGGGAAAGCAGATAACAAAATCAGAATAAGCGTTTGGTCCAAGAGCAAGGACGATGAAGGAGAGTGCGATGACCTCTGAACGACGCCCTCTTAATAAAAGATTCCATCGACTAGATCCAAATATAAGAGGAACGATGCACATTGATTTTTTTCAGAGAAAAGAAACAACAACCAAACTTATGTCCATTTTACAAAATGTAATGTAATCCTTGTCTTGTAAAAAGAAGTAAAAGATGTGCGTTACGATATGAATTTGAATTCATTCTAGAGCATTTAATTTTATATTTACGACCGTAAACATTAAAGAATCTTTATTATCGATTACAATTCTCACATGAAAATCAAATTCCTTTACACAGTCGTAAGAATCGAATTACTGAAACAAATTACGAGGAACTTTAGCAGTAATTAATTGCAATGATAAACGATTGACGTATAATGAAATAAATTCAAAAGCCCGAAGAACAATGATAATAAGGCAATTTAAATTAGTCTACTTGTGTACGGACGTTAAGCAACGTCAGCTGTTGTACTGCAGTAAATCAACTCCGAACTCCGAAGAAATCAAACGAGTTATTAGAAATGGAAAATTAATACGGAGGACAATTTATCTCGTACTTCAAATTCCAAATAATAATCTACAAAAAGAAAAAGATAAGAGGATTTTATTTAAAGAAAAAACAGGATTATTCGACAATTATCAAATAACGATGCGTTAAATACATCAAAAATTCTCAACGCTTATCGTTCATTTATAACATTTTTATCGCGTTTTAATTTGATTTTTTAAAAGTTACAGAAAATTCGCGAAAATCGACCGAAAAGAGAACCATGAAATCGATAAACTCTTACAAACAATTTTGGACACAAACCTTTTCTCATTCTAAAATTATAAAAGTATCATTTGCCTTTAGCTTTCTTAGTCATTCACACTTTTATTCCTAAGAAACTAACAATGTCGTCCAATCGAAACCGATCTTTTTAAGACCTTACACACGAGTTAAAAAACTCTTCTCTTCCACGTTTAAACATCGGCTGAGATTTATTCTAGCCACGGCTTTCTTACAACAAATATATTTCTTCCCTTTAATGTGAGATACGCAAATAATCAGTGACAGGAAATAAACAAGGATTAGTAACCTTCTTGTTCAGAATACATTACAAGCGAATTCTCTCATCTTACATCTGCTGAACAAATACCCAACACATGAAAATATATCTACGGTATTATATATAGACGCTTCTACGGATACTTAGATATAGGGCACAGACTCAAGAGCTAAACGGAAAGCGTAACTAACCTGATGATTTTTCTGCGTAAAGACCCCGACCATCTCACCAGAGAAAAACTGAGGTAAGAATCCTGGATATCATGACTTTGATCGATCTAAGGACTCCACAAAAAATATACTAAAAAGATACTCGTTTAAATACATTACGTGGATTTTCAATAATTCGTTTTTCATTTTCCGTTAAGATAGAAGCTTCAAATTCACGATATCGTTAGAAGATGTGGATTTATATCGCATGTCGTAAAGACTTTTGCTTTAGTAGCCATAGGTTCGATGCTATGACGCATCACATTTCCCCCATAAGATTTACATAGAGCGGCTTTTAAAATTTTTTCGAGGGGCTTAAAGAAAAGCGAAATAGCTAATATTCTAATATAATAATAATATATGAATAGTATTCGCGCCTGTATTTCACATTCAACCCTAACAACTTCTGAATAGTTCATTGGTTCGATGCCAGGGCACGTGAATTAATCCTCTATAAATAAATGTGCGGGAAAATCGGATAATACTTTGAGCTTCTTCCCGATACGATTTCGCCTTGAAACTGAGTGACAGGCGATTTTTTAAGCGTGAAGAACCCGACCTTCTCACTAAGGAGTAATTGAGACATCGCTTTTAGGTAACGTATCCTAAAGAGGGTACTTATCGCGTCTGTACATTAAAAGGATTTTCAAAAAATTCATTTTGCATTTTCTATAAACGAAAACACTTCCATCTAGTGGCTTTATACTAAGGAAGTGGCGACACTTTTAAATCCGACTTGGGTAAAACATGATTTTGTGCTTGAATAGACTGATTTTAAATCATATGAGCAAACAATTTTGAACTGTGTTGAAAGATCAGCTTGGAAATCTGAGCTTAATAAAATGAAATAGATTCAGAAGTTTTTCCAACCTAACAGCTCTATTACCTCAAATCGCAATAAGATTGAAAGATTAACAATTATAATATCTTCTTTAGGCGACCACCGTTGAGCTGCGAAGACAGTTTCGATGCCACCATTAGCGAAAAAATATTCACAAAAGCGTAGGAGCGGACGTGTGCGTCCTTCAACATGGGATTCCTTCAATGGTGTCTCTCTCTTCCGTATCGGTTCGTTCCACACGACAATCCCAACTGAAATCATCTGTGCTTCTATAGGCAAGCATAGATTATATAGATAACAAGAGTGGTTCTGGTTACGTCGACAAAAAGGTAAAAATGGTCAAAAGACGCGAACGTTCAATGAAAGGCAATAAAGGAAACAGACTCTAATGAGATAACAAAAGGTTGCGACGTGTAGGCGGATAATTTTGCCTGAGAGACAACCGGTCTTATAAGAAAGGATTCGTTTCCGACGTCGACTAATTGGAAAATACACCGAAAGTTTCACTTACTCATATATGTAAAGCAAATGTCTGTCCGTCCACCTATTTATCTCAGACATGGCTTGACTTAGAGATCTGAAACAAACTGCATTGTGTTTCTTCGATGCTGAAACCCCCAGGAAAACTATTCTCATCTCAGTAAAGGCCCGGGTTCGAACCTAGGAGCACAACATACGTTTCCATAAGAGATGTACGTAAATTACGTTTTCATGACTTGCAGAGGTCGTTTCTTTTACAAAATTAAATTAGAAACAATGGTCTTACGAAACTGAGACAAGTGTCACAAGAAAGAAAAATTATCATAGATTCTTATTTTAGTCGTGAAATATTGATTTCCGAAATTTCGAAGATTTTGATAAAACACACGAAAATTTCGTAAAATATATGGGAAATAAACAACCCATGCCTTTGACGACTAAGGCCATAGTTGAACGTTGATTTCATGAATTTTCCCATATAGGCTATGTAGGCTTTCATGACTTGAAAACAGTAGAATAAATATTATAAATAATTTATGATATATGATAAGAAATATATTGAGTTATTATGATCTTATGGCAGAATTGTTTTGTGCTTAGGAGGACTAGATATATACGGTAATAGATATATTTTAAAACTAAATTAAATCCCGTCATGCTTGACGGGGGCGTTTACTAGTCATTTATGAAGTTGGTATTCCAGTTGAATAACAGTAAAATAACACTGTGATTTTACAAACGGATTAGGGAATTGACATCAAATGATTTACAAACGCAAATTTAAACTTTCAAAGATTCCTTTACATGTTATTTACGTCAAATTACGAGCGCGACAGTCACTTTTTGTATCAAGCAGAATTGACGGAATGACTTACGGCTCAGCTTCAAATTAATACAAATGATATTTATATACCAATGTGTAAACCAAGAAATTGTTTTCGGTATACAAAAACTTTAAAATACAAATATGTAGTTCCACATTACTAGCCACTTTCCGGAGCATGAGTGAACTATAGAATTTCTACGAAAGTTGTACTTAAGGACGTTCTTACACAATAAATATTAAATTTCCTACTAGCTATAAAATTAGCTGATTATTTCCAGCAATTTTGAACATGTTTATTGAACCCTTTACTAGAAATCAAACAACACATTGTCTTTCATAAGACATCATATCAACCAATTTTTACCAGTTACGAATTGTAAATAAAAACGAAAGACCCAAATCTAAGAATTCAAATATTTTCTTAGAAATTAATCACCACTCTGACGTGTTTAGCACGATGGCTATAGGTAGAAAACAATAAAAAAGTGACGAAATGAAACTGGTAAAATATAAATTTAACAGTTCTAAGATTCGTACAAATCAAGGCAGCGTGTGTTGGTGCGTCGGACCAATGAGTGAAGCCAGGGATTTGTAAAGCGCTACAGGCACACAGATACCAAGCCGAGAGTCTCCCCAATTGGAGGGGAGAAATGGAGGGTAAGGTGTATCAACTCAGGAATTTCAGGTGTATATTGCTGTCGGAATGGTATTGCATTGTTGATTTTGGGCATAAAAAACCTTGAGACAATACCTTGAGCCTGCTTCGGAACATACGGCGAGAGTAGACGTGACCTTTTCTTCTCATATCCTTTCTGTGTTATGTCACCTGAAAATACAAAAAGAAGCCGTATTAATGAACGATCTCGAGCTAACCTCTAAGAAAACTCAATATAAAATACATTTTCAACTGCTTTTATACAATGAAGTACTGACTCCGTTTACAATCATTCACAAATAGACTTATAAGAAATGAAAATATGTAAAAGTATATTTAACATTAATTATATAATAACGTTCTTTATTATAATTAGCCGCTGATTCTCTAGGGCAAATGTAGTGATAAATAAAATCGATTGTGACATCGTTGTTGACGTTGTGGAAATCCATATGAAAAGGATGGTATAAATACACCTGTGGAAAAGAGTATTTGTAATTTTATTTATACCATCCTTTTCGTAGTGATAAATAACTGTGTACCACCATCGATCGAAAAAAATGTTTCATATGTGTAAGTAGGTGGCAGTAATTCAACTTTCCAAACCAAATCAAATAAATAATTATATGATAAAGTACCTAACGCCACTTCAACTCAATATTCAATCTGTAGAATGAACTAATTCTTCCATTAATACAACATTCTTTTAAAAATTATATAAATGCATTAGAAGATCACATGAAATTCAGGATGTCCAAGGCCATATTTAGTGGAGAAGTTGTTTAACTTGTGGTTCTTCTATTTAAAGTTCTAAAATGTGAGTTGATGATGGTTGCATGGAATTTAGAAACTCTCCTGGGTAAAATTCAGCCTAAGCAGGATCTCTCTTGGATTCAACAATAGGCTTAGTCGTCAATGGGGACCGGTTGTTTACACAAAATAAAATTTCACAAACCTTTGGTGTATTTGATCAAATTTCTCTCAATTTCGGATCGAAAACTAAATCCCACGACTAAAATAATAATCTTTATTTAATTTACTTTCTTTTAGTACTTACCTCCATTTCCTATGACTGTTCTCTCTAATTTAATTGTAGGATAAAAAGCCCTACAAGCGATACCCTGCAACAGATAAAAATGAACTTTACATGTAATTCTTATGGAAACAATTTAAACGTCTGGAGTCGAACCGGGGACAGTTAGGTAAATAAAGAGTAGCCTATACTCTGCGCTGGGAAGATATTTAACTATATGTACATTTTGAAAGTTGTGGAAAGTCTGGTTCTCGAGTTTTCGTGGCACATACACTCGTGTGACGCATCCATTTTTACCACTTGTTACGCATTAGCAATCAAAATTACTCTACTAACTGTTATTATAAGATTTTTATTATAAAACTTAAACCTAAATAATCCCCAAATAATCGTGTTCCTAGATAAAGACATCATACGCCAGAATTTAAAATTGACTCAATGCTAATAAACAATTCGTTACAACAATGATAAATCTCCGTCGAGATAAAGTGTCTTCCATAAAAGGACAACCGGCCTTTTAAGACATTATTGATGAGATACCCATGGGTCAGGACATCCGCATAAAAACGTACACATTTTTAACTTGCACATGTGTCATAATGTAATGTAATGTTATATAACTTTATCATACGTTACTATTTGATGTTAAACTTCATAAATGTGAAATACCGCTTACGGAAGGCTTTTGGAAGGGTTTCCTTCCGTCTGTGGGCGAATACCAGGAAATTATCAAAATAAATAAATAAACAGGTAACAAATGAAAAACCTGGTAGTTTCCACAAAGATTTCACTTGCGGCCGGTTTCAACTCATCCAAGTCATCACCTGAAGTCATCACTCAAGTATCACCTGAAGAATTGAAACCGGTCGCAAGTGAAATCTGCGTGGAGCTACCAAGTTTTTCATTTCTTATCTATGGTGTTCCACCAAGTACGGCTAACTCACATCGATTATATTTAAAATTAATAAGCTATACTCCCCTGAAACGTAGTCACGTAGCCAGAAGGGCAAGTTGCAACGTATGCACATTTCTTTGAAATAAATAAAACAAGGCGAGAGGAACCGCAGACAGGTATAATTTGGACTTCCAAGAGGCGGTCAAAGAAAAAAGGCCATTGGTGCTTCTGCTGATGGGATGAGGTGAGAATGCTTCTATAAAATGAGAATCCGCGGGAGGTGGGAGGGAAAACGAACGATTAATGTCTTGCTTGGGGTCCAAAATCGGAGACCAGTTAATGGACATAAGCTAACAGCTAAAAGATTACTCCAACCAGCTAAAATTTTATTTTTGCCGCACATAATTAGCACAAAATTTAAGCTTCTTTGAGTGTGAAATATATTATTAAATGTTTCTTAGTGTAAGTAAAACACCTAAATTTCAACTGATGAAATGCTGCATGAATACAGAACAGAGGCTATGTCATATCCAAGTAGCAACGTCTCGTGTTGTGAAGATCTATTAAGTCGGCTGCCTTATTGTGATAATTCGTCCCTTTGTGGTTAAACTGTATGAAATAGGGAGGTTATTCCTTTATAGGGTTATAAGTCATAGACAACAGGATATTGGTAGCCGAATTTGTTTCCGTAGCGTGTCATAATTTCCGTACGTTTGACTTATATCCCACTAAACACAGCTGACGTGCCCTATGTCACACTATCCATTTTTTTCCTAATGAATTTTAACATCGATTTTTAAAAAAACGTAACGTCTAACCTCCGATAGAAAGCCATAGAATACGATTCCTTCGATGATATTCCTTCATAAAATAAACGAAACTTTCGGAGAGAGAAACTTTGATCTCTACAAATTTCCAACGTAAGATGAGTAAGTAAAAGAGAAGTTTCATAAAGAATTATCATCTGGAAACAAAAACGCCGGTTTCTTACGACTCTCAACACTGATATAAGGTCCACAGCATTGGGAACATTTCGTAAAGAAAGTTTCGCCACTTTTGACGAAAGCGAAGGCAAAAGAGCATCGAGCAGGATTTGGCCGAGAATGGACTAAAAGGGAACATCCAGAAAATCGGATAAGTATTTGATTTCCGGTGGTCGGAGGAAAAAGTTTTAATTGAAAAGAGCGAGGATCGAAAGGAAACTAAGGAAAAAGGAATTTGATAAGACGACTACGAGAGAAAGAGCTGCGTCGTTACCAATTCCGGAAGGGATTCACGAAAAACAGAAAAGATTATCTCAGAGAGGGTTCAAGAGTTTACATAAGTCATACTCATCCAATAGCGAAGATTTTGCGGAGAAATCCAACAGAGCGAATCTATCCGTTACGATTCCAATACGATTGAGGGCAAAGTGTGAACAACGACACTGCACACTTTCTTCGACAGAAAAATTCCAACGACGGTACGAAAATCTTATGATGGGGAGTGCGTATGTATTTTACACACGGGATACTTATGTGTAGAGACATAAAAGTACGACGGAGATCGGGAGGTTTAAATCGCAGCTTGATTAAAATCTTGGGAAAATGTTTCCATATTCCGAAGCAATTTGCAAGATTTCAATTTATACTCCTAAAGATAAGAGCGAAATTTCAATCAATCAAATATTCTCCGAAAGAAATTTAGACTGACATCATAAAAGAACTAACTCAATATGCGATAACGAATCCGATAAGTTATCGAATGAAAAGAGAGGAAGGCAAACGATTAGTTAACAGCTGTAGATTGCAGTTGGGAAGTTAGAAAGCAATTTGAATGTTTTGTAAGCAACATTTTTATTTTACTCAGGAATTATTAAAAACGTCACTTTCATCAAGTCTATTTGTAGTCATTACATGTAATAATATATAAATAAATGTCCAAATATAAGAAACGATTTATAGTCACTGTAAACCAAGATAATAATAAATAACAATAAAACAGGAAAGAGATAAAAAGGATATTAATTTAATTAATCAGAGAAATCGCAAGATCTTGTGAAACTGTCATTTTTATCATTACGTATGAAAAGTTCTCTCGTGACTCAGTAACGGTTGGATCAATTTATAGAATTGAGTGCTTCATTTTTAAACACATACAATCAAATCTCTTCCTTCCGCTTGGAGTAAAGCATTAATTCATACAGATACAATTATTAAAAACTTTTCTGTTTAACGTTGATTTTTTCAAAGCAAAAACATTAATGTACAAAAGTAAAAAAGCATAAATGTAAGAAAAGTAAGATCGATGAAGTAAAGAGAAGTCAGTTTAAAAAGCATTTCTCACCTTTCTCTCCCACTAATAAAAAAGTACTAAACAACATACAACGGCGGAAAAAGCGGCAGAAATCTTTGAGGCTAAGAAAAATCACGTTGGAGTGACTGATTTCGCTGAAAGCCGCGTTCGGAATCCAACAGATTTCAAACGAACGGAAAAATATGCGCGAAAATTTCATCTTCGTAAAAAGAACATTGTGAGGCGAAAATCGGCCATTTGGAATATTTGGCCGCCCGGAAGTGAGCGGCACAATGCGAATATTAGTCGCCAAAGAAAAGCCTTTTGGTATTCGTCCGTCTATCTTCGAGCCGTGATGTCATGGCGAGCAAAAAAGAAAACGCGATCTCCGGCCGCCTTGTAATATTTCCCACGAAAAAATGAACAAAAAATTCAACATTCATCTCTTAACTGCGAATGTCTTTCATCTGAACCGCATTCTCACGTTTGCCCAAATGTAATAAATGAAGTAAACTATTAAAGCAGACGATTGGAAATAGCGCACAGCTGATGGGAGAATTGGCAATGGTTAATAATGATAAAAATTAACATTCAATGCTTTATTTCTTAAAATATTACGAGGATTAAGTTCAATTATCACAGGATAATATCAACAAAGATATGCAATTAAATATTATTACGCATATTAGCTAAATTATAACTGCTAACAATTCAAAATACATAAATTCGTACATTTAGCTGAATAAAAAGTTTATTATATAACATCCGTTATGTAATATCTTAATATCAGCGAAGTTAAGAAATTACTCTCAAAACAGCGGCAACAGTGGGTCAAAACACTCGGCAATGAAGAATACAAGGAAATTCTGTTCCAATTTTATAAAATTTTTATTCGCTCCAATTATTGATGAGGAATCCATCTACCTTGCAGAACACACACCGCTGCAGAAAATTAAGTAATCGACGTCTAAAAATAACTACTTAAGAATTCCCGTCCTTTTCAAAATTACGATTGCTATTCACACATACGGTTAGAGTTTTTAAATGTTAGACGGTCAAAGTACTTCTAGTCTCCTTGCTGATAAACACCGAGCGAGAAATCTTCCCATTCACATAAGAAACATCGAATGTTTCATAAAATATTTTTACATATTTTATTTGTATCATTTCTTTATATGAAAAATCGTATTAAACAGAATGTTTCCTATCCAGAGGTCCTAAAGACTACAACCACGCGAATAGTTTTCTTTATAAAGATATGAGAATACATTTGATATCTTAAAACAAATTCTTATGATACAAATGTATGGACTAAAACAGGTAACCGACTGTATAAAAGCATAAGGTATAAACAGTCAAAAAATTCTACATTGATTTATCAAAAAATTACCTAAATTCGACGATTTTACCCTTATCATTTAAAGATGTCTTAAAGGTTAGGAAAATTAAGAATACGATAGTGATGGAAATTTAATTCGGTATTTTTTTATATTCCAGAGAAGGCCCCTAAAATATAAATATATGGTCCCTAAATGTGATGAGCAAGAGCAATGGATATTCGTTTGAAAACAAAACGAACAAAAAGAAAACAACCATGGGCAAAACATAAGAAAGAGGAAATACATACATAAAAGGGTCCAACTAAACAAAGGGGTTGGTTGCTCTATCGGAGAGGAAAAGAGGACCGCGACAAGGAAAGCTAAACGCGTTACTGCAATCAGCGCACATAAATTCACGATGGTGAAGTATAAAAAGTGAACAAAATTCGTCCATCAGTAACGCAACACACCAAAATGAACACATCCTCGACTTAACTTCGATTGAAACATTTTAGAAGACGGTGAAGGGGTCGGACATCCCCACGTCAAGTCGTCACAAAAGATCGCTTCAAATGTCGGAAGAAAGGACGAGCAATGGGCGAAAGGCCCTATTATAGGGTATATATTATACTATATAAAGGCCCTCCTTCAATATCTGTGCTCTGCTCACAGGGGCATTGCCTTGAAGTGGATAATTTCTCTTCAGTTGAACCGTTGTAGATTTCTTCACGAAATAAAGCGTAACGCTTACAAGTTGATGAAAGTGTTTGCCAAATAAGTATATTTATGAAGCAATTCGCGAAAAGAGTTACAACCAAATGATTCGTTGAAATAACCGCAGTAACCGAAAGACGAAATTCAACTAATGAGAAGTATGATCAAACAAAATCATTATAACAGAAATGAGTTTTAAGGACAGATTTCCTAGTTTCGAGATAGCGCTAACTTAACGAAATAATTTTCTAGTCCCTTTTCCTGCCGCAGTCTTCGCCGAAAGATTTCTCATTTGTGACGTGTTTGAAGAAAAATCGATAAGAAATCTGTTTACAGAAATCCTCCGTACGGGATTCCAAATATTTCAATGTCCTTCATTGAATGTCTGGAAAGGATTTATAACAAAAATTAAAATGTCAGAAATCTTCATCACATCAAGAAGGAACAATCGCCCTTGATACTGTTTAAAATCAAATCCCACTGAAATTAAGTTTTTTTGATTTACTTGAAAAATAGCAAAAGGAATGTGTTGTCTTCAAGATTCTAACAGTGCGAAAAAGAAGGAAATACAAAGTTTATGCCCAATAGAGAAAAGGGAATTGATGACGAAGAGCGCAATACCTCAATCTCATAAATGAATGAGTTCACGGTTGCGATACATAAACAATTAGCCACTTTATTAAGCAAAGAAAGTCAATTAAGACACGGTTCAAAAGCCAAGGTCATTTAGGACGGACAGTGTTTTGAATCAGTGCCCTCCTCGTGTTCAACATCAAGCAAATCGAGAAGAGATACTTCTATTGACGGAACAGCGATAACTCGCGCTGACGGAAATTAAATGCTCTATTAAACCCTTCGCAAGGGATTTCCGACAATAAAAGCAAATTGTGACGAAAATGTGACACGGGAAGACAAATGGCCACTAAGGGGCCATCCTTAGGTCGTCACGTTTCAGTTTGTACGCATGAGTGGAATGGAGACTTACAAAATTGCAAAAAGGACACATCCGAAAAACATTACTCACTTAAAACGCTCGTACGAAGGAGTTATGGACGTTGGAGATATCGGTGTGATGCAACTGAACTTAAGTTTTCCAAGGGAAAATTTAGCTTGAAATTAAAATTGTAAACATCCTTTTCTAGGGAACATACTTAGTAGAGTAAATCAGTAGTACAGAAAATCAAGCATTTGATTCATCTAAAAAATTAAAATGTTCTTCAAATAAAAACATTTCAAGAGAGACTTTTTATAACCGTGACAAAGCATTTGTTTAGCACATTGGGAGACATCATTTAATTACTAAACATTAGTAATTTGTCGAGAAAAAGTTCATTCCCATTTTCAGCACCAAATATCATTCTCATAGAAATCAATTACATAAATCTGAGGCGACGATTTTGCGAGTAAATGAATTTCAAAGCAATGCCTTGAAGAATTAGACGTTTTCGTAAAATATAATATAACTTTCTCAAATATTTCTGAGTCTGAGAAATCAGTTCCGATTGAAACACTTCCTGAAAAATTCGCGAATTAAAAATAAAATGATACGAAAATAAAGAAGAGAAAGACATGTTTTCGAAAAAAAAAGCCCACAATTTAGTCCCCTCAGAAATTCTTTTCCACAAACAAGGCGTGGACACACAAGCACAATGAGGAGGCCCATTGGTGCCGATATCCTCCTTATACTCAAACACGCCACTTCTCCGAACACTTGTAATCACTCCACGGCATTGAAAGCAAAATAAGCGAACGAGAGCAAAGGGCGGGCGAAGAGGTGGGGCGTTCCCGTAGCTTAAAAACGTGGACACGAATAACATCTCTAGTCTGAGATACCGATTTGGTTTCCACCGCTTTTCAGACTCCATATACGAATATGGATTCGGGGAATGAAATCATGCGCGCTAGTGTATGCGAAACAAAATAAATATAAAAGAAAAATATTGGATATTTCCGATTCTTGTATTTTTTACAGTCTATTATCGTATTTCTAGCTAAGAGAAAATTGCATTTTGCCAAACGATTGGAATTCTATTAACAAGGTTAGAGGAATCGCGGATCATATCATCCGTCCGTCCCCCTATTTATCTCAGAAACGGCTTGAGTTAGAGATCTGAAACAAACAGCACTGTATTTCTACGATGCTGAAACCCCCAGGAAATCTATTTTCATCTCTGTAAAGGCCAGGGTTCGAACCCAGGGGCGCAACATAAGTTTCCATAAGAGATGAACGTAAATTACGCTTTCATGTTTTGCAGAGGTCGTTTCTTTTATGAAATTAAATTAGAAATAATGGTCCTACGAAATTGAGATAAGTGTCACGTGAAAGGAAAATAAGCATAGAATCTTATTTTAGTCGTGAATCACTCATATAAATTCGAAATTCTGAGAACTTTGATAAAATAGACGTAAATTTCGTGAAAATATTTGGAAATAAACAAACCATCCCTTTGACGACCAAAGCAATTGTGCACATTGATTTCATGAGATATCCCATAGAAATGCAAGAGGATAATCAGTTAGTATACTTTTCCATAAGAAATGTATGTAAAATAGGTTTTCCTTGCCTGCAGAGGTCATTTCTTTTACAAAATTAAATTAGAAACAATAGTCCTACGAAATTGAGACAAGTGTCACAAGAAAAGAAAATTATTATAGATTCTTATTTTAGTCATAAAATATTGATACAGATTCGAACTTTCGAAGATTTTGATAAAACACATGGAAATTTCGTAAAATATTTAAGAAATAAACAACCTATCCCTTTGACGACTAAGGCCATTGTTGAACGTTGATTTCATGAATTATCCCATATAAGTGCACGGGGATAATCAGTTCTCATAATTTTTATAAGAAATTTACGTAAATTAAGCTTTCATGACTTGAAAACAGTAGAATAAATTTTATAAATATTTTATATGATAAAAATATATTGAGTTATTATGATCCTACGGCAAAATTGTTTTGTTCTGAGGAGGACCAGAAATATACAATAATAGTTATATTAAACAAAATTAAGTCCCGGCATGCTTGACGGGGGCGTTTAGTAGTTTTTAATAAAATACATTTAATTGTATGTAAAGGTAATCTTCTGTAAAGGTATCGAACGCCAAAGATAATTCTTCGCATTGGAAAGTCTCAGCGGAAAGAAGTTACCGCAATATTCATTGCAGAGCGCCCTTGAATACAGAAAACCCCACTTTAGAGCTTTAAAATATAGGCATAAAAATGCATCACGCGGTCTAAACCATCCGCGACGGATAATTTCGCAGTTAATAAAGAGTGCAGCGGGAATTGCATTGCACGAGAGAGACTAGAACAACATGGCCGCCCTAGAGCGCAAAACAAAACACTGGCGAATTGTGACGCGGCGCAAAAATCGGAAGAGAAAAAGGAAACAAAAAGGGACGATTTGGCGCCGCCGTGAGAACAAAAGGAGGAGAGAAATTTCGAAGTGTGAATGCGATTCCGGAAAAAGAAGTAAGAAAAGAAGTAGGAAACACAATGGAAGAGGAGGGCGATTTCTTATTAGTTATGAAGCCATTTCTAATGAACGAGTATTGACTCAAATCACAGACAACTTCCGAATAAAATGATCAGAGAATTGCAACATATAATGCGGGACGCAATTCTCACATTTAAAGGAAATTCAGCAAAAAATGTTTAAAAAATCAGATTGGAAATTAACGAGTTATGACGAATTCCATCGAATAACAGAGGGGATGCTAACCAGGAACGATAGCCTAAACTAGTAATTACTTTCTAAGTAAAACATGCGATTCTAATACCCATCGAATTCTAATTGTTAATATTAAAATTTTTCGTT
This sequence comes from Ladona fulva, assembly GCA_000376725.2. Taxonomy (NCBI): domain Eukaryota; kingdom Metazoa; phylum Arthropoda; class Insecta; order Odonata; family Libellulidae; genus Ladona; species Ladona fulva. Next base: position 200,911 of record KZ308790.1, read on the forward strand.
TTCCTTGCATTTGCGAACATTCTAGGAATTTAAAGGACGCAAAAGATTCCGCTATTCAAGTTTAAATGTATAACTATATTACTTAAACTGTAGAACGAATTTTAGTTACACCACGACTAAAATTCATAAAATCCATAACTGCCTTCAATACCAAACCTCAGACGATCCTTAAGTGAAATGTTACGATCGGCAGAGAAGAAAATCGCTTCTGGAAAAGTGTAAAGCATCTTTGCAAGAAGAGGTTATATATTTCCAACTGCGCTTGAATCTTAATTCTTTCATAAAATCGATCGATCGATCGAGAAAAGTGCTTTGCCGGAATCATCGATTCGAATTGCAAATGCACCATTTAAAGTGCAGTGAATATCAAAGGTGATATTGGAACGAAAACTACTGGCGTTGTATTTCTTCGCTGAATTCTCATTAATTTGTTTCGATTTACTATTTAAGATTCGATTTAGTCCAGATATCCAATATACGCGCACAGCTGATAGAATCCAAAAAAATACTTAGGTTTTCGTTAAACTTGTGTATACATAATTGATATTGAAAAATATTCAGCTCATACGCTTAGAAAAACTACGCAAAACATTTTTCTTCGAAGAAAGACTTAAATTCATTCGCTCCTCTCAGTCTTCAATATAACGCGACTGAAAGTTACCATAACCCTTAAGTGGGGGAGAAACACCCTTTGACAATAACCGAAACGTGCGAAAAATGTACAGTCGAGTATATTTAAATCAATGTAGTTGGGTTTATCAAAGGGCATCAAATTCACGTTTAAAAATGTAAAACTTACGTTTCGTAAACCTCGGTGGTCGAATGCACAATTGTTAACTGCCTAAGTGGCCCGTACAATCCTTCGTATGCAATTATAATTTTTCTTATTTATTTCTGAGGAAAACTGTTTTTATTTAAAAGTGGAATCTGTCGTAGAAATTCTAAGTCAAATTAACTTAACATGAAAATGTTTTGCGGGTTTCGCATCCGTTTCCAAGATTAGTAGAGGCACAATAGAATGAAGGTTTAGGGTCAGAAGAGCGTAATACAGGAAACAGCAGAGAGGTATGAGAGAGAAGAATGGCTCTCTCATTCCAACTAACGTCTCAATTCGCGAAAGAACTACGCTAAAGCGTGCGAGTTCTTTCTGAGGAAATGATAACGAATGTGGGAGAATGCGCTGAAGGAAGTCTCTCTTTCACTTCTGGTTTGTGTGTAAACGAAGCAAAATACAAAAGTAGACCAAGGATAATTCCGTCTATTGAATTGCGGTTATTTCCACAGAGAACTACGATAAATGCTAATCAACAGCAATTCGTTATTAATTATACCGCCTTACGTCCACGAAGAAATCTTGTTAAAAATAAAGAAAAATACCAAATTTGAGTCGGGAATTGGGAGTTTTGGAAGCAGAGTTAATAAGGCAAATTGTATAATGAATCAAAATTCAGTTTTGTACTCTTTCGAGAAATAGAGTAGACTGGATGGAGTTGAAGGAAATGTCTTTCGAAATAGCGCAGTCTTAAGCGTTTTTAAGACATTTCTGATGATAAAAAAATTCTTACGAATGGTAAATCTACGCGAATAATTATCCACAAAAGAAATTGTCATGTGTCAACCGAAAATTATTCCAACGATGACCTAACAGAGGAGAACTTATTTCGCTTAGTTTAACAGGTATCACGTATCGATTTAATTCATTAGAATAGAACACGACTTCTTCGACCCTATTTCCATTAATCGCATATTTTTGAAGACTTACTCGAGAATTTCATTAAGTATACTTCTAGTAAGCTTTAATTTAAGTAACAAATAATTTTTTCATATGCGCTTCTATTGCATTTGATTGCTTATATTTACCGATAATCTGCTACGCGATTGCAAGTCAGTGTTCCTAAGACTGCCGAGCAACCGCGAGTTGCAAACTGGAAACTTCCAATCAAAAACATACTATTCAAACGGTAGCCATTGCATACATGGGCGGAGAATTTCATTCGTCTAACATTCAAATACGCGTAGAATAGAAACAAAACATTTCCGATTACAAAATCTCGAAGTATGGAATAACAATGAGCGGAATGACCCAGTCTAAATCGAAATATAGAATGGAAACCGACGGGCGAAAGAAAGCGGCAGTCGAAAACGACACACGCCTAAGCCACGGCCTTCATTATTTTTTGAGGATAAAGTGTGGAAAGAGGTGACATAATCAGCTTGTAAGGAACAGCGCCTAGAAAACTTTCTCCCGTAGTCACGATTATTTTTCCCACAATAAGAGACGCACTCAAAACTGTCCTCTTTTATTCGCTGCTGAGAAACTGGATTTTCACACAACTATTGCAGATGAAAGAGAGAGAGATTATAAAAGGCGGAATTCCTGAATTAAATATCAAGGTAATCCGCCACGAAAACATCCGAAGAGATATAAAAAAGTTACCGAATGAAATGAAGCAAGGAAAAATGCAATTACGAATCTAAAAACTGTTTTAGTATCCTTTTGGATCGAAATAATCTTTCGATTCGCAGATTGTGGGTATCATAGATCATTTGAGTTGCAACTCACTTCAGTTTTTTGAATATCATTATACTTTGAATTCGTGGCATTACATCACATTACATTTCTAAACAAGACCAAAATATACTTTTGTACCTTTACTTTTATATATTTATAAATGAAACGCTTTCCAACTCTGCATCGTCACTACTATCCGAAACAATTCGTCATCTTTTATCAGGAAATTTTGACGAATATTTTATAAATAGAAAGATCTCTGAATTTTACGTTGATGGCCATATGTGTCTTATAACAAGCGAAAAATGTACATTGTTATTATGAGCTTTTCTTCTTTTCATGAATAGTCGTCTTCATAGCCTCGTTATACGACTCCAGGAAGTACTCGAATCACCTCTGAGTTCCAAATGATAAAGAAAGGAAAAGATGACACGATCAGGAATCTATTATGAAATAATTAAAAATAACTCCATGGAATATTCTACGCAAACGTAATGTGTTTCATCGTTGCCGAATCACAATTTGTTTTCATTCATTACTTTGATTCATTTTCAGAGCGATAGCAGTTTACGTCAGAATATATTTCAGGGTCTCCTCAAAACGAAACAGATATTTTCTCTATATTTCAACGACAATTTAAACTTTAAATGGCACCGTGTCCAGTTCTGAGGAGAACAATTCACACAGAATTAGGAAAAAGATCTGAACATTACAAATACCAGTTTATAAGCAGCAAAACCTATACTTAAATGGGTTAGTTGTTTCTCACGGCGTGGAAATTCCTCAAGATATGCATACCCTTCGAATGGGCGAGCGTAACGAATCCAAGGCAATCCTCGTGCGAAATTGCAAAACGTCGATCAAAAATCACACGCAAACAATTTGCCAAATTTTTATTCTTTCAGCGAATCGTTTTGTTCTTCAACCACACAAAAGGTTGAAACTCATATCTAAGTAGAATTACCGGAGCGTATTTTAAAGGCTCAAGACGGAGTAACGGAAAACAGGCGAAAACGCGATGCGGAAATTAAATCTGAGGTGAATGGGAGTCGAATTAAGTGACCGGGGAATGCACGGGGATCCTCCGTGGCCGTATTTCGTGCGTCGGAGGTTTCTATTTTTAGAATCAGATATCGAAGGAAGCTTTGATTGAATTAGAATAGAGAGAATCCGTGACTCAGCACTGACCAGAGCTGCACACATTGTTTGCTCCGAAGTATTAGGGCTAATGGATCCCTCTCGATGATTTATTTAGTGACTGACGCAAACGATAGCTAAAAGTCAATAAAATTGCAAAATTACTTGCTAAATATCGGATCGTGCTCCGATTTGAGTGGAAGCTAAAATCTCCGATCGATATAAACAATTTCCTCGCGTCGAAGAAAGCTGGAGAAGGAAATTACGAAAAGTAAAATGAAATCAATTCTCCGTTGAGGGAATTACTTGACGTAAACGTTGAGCTATCAATCGAGTTACACAAAACACTTCTTTACTAACAAAAACAGTAAAAACTTAATCAACGAGAAACCTCGGACGATATACACTTTTACTGCACCGAGAAAACTAGACTAATAGGGCGACGATGTTTTCGCATTTCAGCCTGAGTACTATCTTTGCGTCCTTTCTTAAATCACGATGCATCATATTAATTAAGAATAAATTATTTTGACTACCTTAGTGCCAGATTTGCAAACTGACTTTATCGAAGCAGTTATGATACAGTAGGAATCTTTAGAACCGACAGAATTTGTACTGACAAAAAATACGATACGGAAGAGAGCTAACTTATCACAACAGTCCTCCCTCCTGAACCCAGTAGTCTAATACATAAAGACAAGTATTTGAAGAATTTTCATCCACAAATTTGTTATAGAAATACTGAAGGTTTGAAGCTTCTGGGAACTCTGGGAACTGTTTACCGCAATCACTTTCTGGTAAAAGAAAGGATTCAAAGTATGCAACCACTATGCTGTACCATTAACTGCTCGAGTTCTGCAAACAGCGGCTCCCAACTTAAAACCTTTCCCTTTACGGCAGGAAAACTTTCCCGTTTACACTTATGTGGCGATCGAAACAATACCACTTTAGCTTCCTTTGTTACAACTCTACCGACATAGATTATCCATCATTTCTGTAGAAAAAACCTGCTTTGTCTGCTTTCATTAAGGGAGTAATTTTCAAATCTTTCTTAGGGAGTAAAAACAACAACACCTCAACTCACCCCGAGCGAAACTTCCGATTCGGATTTTTATTTTCCCGAAAGTCATATAGGGTGGAAGGGGATAATTAAACGAGTTTTATGCGAGAAGTTGGCACTCCAAATATTGCCTCGAGGAGTACATAACTCCAATTCCAACAATGGAAGGCATAAGAATAAAACTTGAGTGCCTTCCCCCGACGAGAGAGGGCAAATGAAAGAAGGTTACGTCATAGACACTGAAAAGTGATTCCGAGAAAAGGACGTCGCTCCACAGAGGAAGACGTCCGAAACGCATGAGGTCCAGAACTCGTTTGAAAAAGTTCCGAATCCGTGTAAGTCCTTCCACGCGCAAAAAACACAGCATTCGTGACAGGAAACCAAGTAAACATAAACCGGTAATTTTAGGGAAATCGCCAGCTTCTGTTTATTTCGGACGATGAGTCACTTTCGAAGATCCGCGAGAAAGTGACTCCTTTCGCGCTCATCCATGTTTCTCTGGAAAAATGAGGAGCGAAATATATTCTAATCCGATTGTACCACAACTACGAAGTTCAAAGACATTCTTAGCTCACTGCTTCACTAATAGACGTACGTGGTTTATTCATCAGGCTTATTAGAAGCAGTTTAGCTTACTTTTGTAGAAAATCATAAAGAATTGTGTTGCGTCGTTAAAAATTGTTTAAACCCATCGTGAATTAGGCAAAAACATTTTCCTAGTGCACTGCTCAGTGTGATACTATATCACTTAAAAGTAACGACTTTTATCTTTCCACTTGCTAAAATGCCCATTGATTCTCAACGGGGAAACAGAGATAGGATAAAATAAGTAGTCATATTTCCACGAAAGAGAAACTAACATCTCTCATCTTTACTTAGCTTAACTGGACAGATTATCAAAAACGAAAAATTTCAAATCAAAGTTCTGATAATCTGAAGCCGAAATCCTTAATCGACGATAACAATATGATTGTATGAAATTTCTTTCTTATGAAAATTGTCCGCAGTTCGTACTATGATTCTTTTTTATTTTGCTATAGAAAGATCCCGAAAAAGATTAATATGAAATTTACGTGAATATCTTATGGGAACCCATTGACTCACATGGGATCGAACCTGAGGCCAATAAATACTCGAAAAGGAATCAGTATGTCGTCTGATTTAAAAAATGTGCAAGTTTGCATGCTTCATTACTACTGGTTGTGTTAGGCAAACATTTACCCTTACACATCCACTGAGAATAGCTCAACTGCCTATTAAGAACAATGGGAAGTAAAAATTGATAACTACATACTAATAGCGACTCACTTGAATCTCCGGATATAAAATAGATAGCGAATGTAGCGAATGAAACATGAAATTTCGTTATTATTCACTGCATTCTTCTTTGAAACGTGACACTGATCGAAGCAGAGTCATGATTCAAGCATCAGCCAGCAGCCAAAAGGCGGCTTGAGATATGTAGATGTAGGTTTACTCAACGAAAAGAATATTTATTATTGTAAAAAGGTTTCTCGGGTTTCCAACCAGGTGAGTTCAGGTAACATTGCAGTTGCCAACGTTTCGATGACAAACTCTGTCATCTTCCTCAGGGCTGCTCTGAGGAAGATGACAGAGTTTGTCATCGAAACGTTGGCAACTGCAATGTTACCTGAACTCACCTGGTTGGAAACCCGAGAAACCTTTTTACAAGCTATCCACCAGGAAAGCCTTAGATCAATATTTATTATTATTATTCATTCAGAAGGCTGCGATATGGAATCTCTTCCACGGTGGCAATACATAATTAAACATCATTCCTAGATCATAATTGAGATGTTTCTGAAATCCCTTGATAAATGAGATGAATACTGAAACTCTCCTAAATTTTCGTATGCCCCAGCGATTCGTCAATGCAAATCATTTGACACAACAAATGCTAAAATCTCATCAAATTTCTTCCTCTTTACATACCGGTATTCTATCATTAATAATTACAGTGCATCTTACATGCATCTAAATTCCCAATGTATTCTTGTAGGAATATGCATAAGCTCGGATTCAAGAATTTCCATTCTTAGTCGTCACGGGGACGATTTCCTTACAAAGTTTTAGAACAGTTTCGTTAATGTGATCGACATTCAAGCAATTCTGAACAGAAAACAATATTCGAAAGCCAAAATAAGAATCTTTATTTATTTATTTTCATCTTCACTGCAATTTGGCCTTCTAGCCAGGTGGCAGTGTCTAGCCAGGTGGCAGTGTCTAGCCAGGTGGCAGTGTCTAGCTAGGAGGCAGGGTTTAGCTAGGTGGCAGTGTCTAGCTAGGTGGCAGTGATTTATTCAATTTTCAAAATCTTGACTTCAGGAAACTATTCTTTCTCATTTAATTTTGCAAAAGAAACAAACCCTGCAAGCGATGAAAGTGAACTGAAATGCATAAACTCGAATTCAACGATGGAATTAGTCCGTTTCAACGATGGAAGGACCGTTTGTTTACAACCACCAAAAACATTACAAAATGTTCGTCTATTTCATTAAAATTCTCGCTATTTCCAATCGAAATCAATGTTCCACGGTCAATATAACAATTTTCATTCAATGTCCCTTCTTTTGGCGCTTGTCTCGATTTCGTACGGCTATTCTTTCTGATTTACTTTTAAAAGAAATGAAGCCTGCAAGCGGTAAAAGTGAACTTGACGTGTATTTATAGCGGGAAACATTTTCCTCGTCTAAGATCGAATCGGGAGTCAATGGCACATGAAAAGTAGCCTATAATCTGTGTGGGGAAGAAATGTAATAATATGCCAATCTTGAAAGTTGGAAAACGTTTTACAGTTTTAGGGGAAAAAAAGTTTCCCCTTCCCTACTTCCCCGCCACTCTCTATTTCACGTCCGCCTATGACGTCATTAGAATATAATGGTCCATTTAACTATCGAAAGATGTAAGATATGGGGAGAAAAAGTAGCCTATGTGTTAACTCAGGACACACATTATCAGCAGGTCAAATTTCATCCAAATCGGTCGCGTGGTGCGATAACTGACGGACTCACATTCAGTATTACTTCTAATTATTATTTCTACCACATCTTTTACATTTTATTTAATGTACAGAAACGGCTCCCTTGCATATTTATTATAAGTATATAGATTTGGCCAGTGGAAAAGTTGCAATGATTGGAAGAAGATCAAATTAATAATCAAATATTTCATTTGAAAACTAAGGAAACACCTTCAGAACAGTTCGAACAAACTGAAAGCGACGTGGAATGAGCCATCAAAATATGAGTCCTTCCAAATCAATGATCACATGCGAGAGGTCCTTCAAAGACTCCATTATTGGGACAAACAGATGGTCTAGCCAGAAAAGGTTAAAGCTGCGAATACATCTAAACTGGTCGACAAACGTAAAGTTATCTTTGGCTAGAAGAGCTTTTGATGCGCGTTCTAACAAACACAGTCATGCCCCACTGAATAAGATACACTTTCCTTCACATCCGAGTGTAATTCAAAGAAGGATCTTCAATTGAATTTTCTGATGTCTTAGACATCCCGATACTTAAAAAGAGATTTTAACTGAACAAGTGCTGCTTGGATACAGTCAATAGCACAGAGAAATAGTCGCACAGATAAATAAATAAGAGAAAACATTTCAATTAAATTCTAGAGAAGACAAAACTGAAAACGGGATTCAATTTCATGCAGGTATGGAATTCGAGATGTTTTAAAAAACGAATAAATTCTGGTGTTTTTGAAGTATTTATTCATAGAGAAAAAGTATCATAAATTAGATATTTTAGAATGATAAAAAATAATCTTAAAGCCCGGAAATACATCCAGTCGAACATTTCGATCATAGGGAAAATGTGAAACTTACTCCATTACGAATCACTTTATTAAATCACTGCTTTTAAGAAAAATATTGCAAATCTCTTAGATTGATCATACAGGAATTATTCCCGTATGGGAGTTCAACCCGAAATGTCACACGAGAGTAAAATCTGTACCATTCATAGGTAAGCACTACATACGTACTACTCGTATATACGTGCAAGGTTTACAAATTAATGTCTCAGCCGGAATGCGGCACCCAAAGGACTGACACCGGAGTCCTTAACGAAGAAAATATTCCGCAATAGATCTGAATTTACTACAAGTAAATCTTGACAAGTATCGCGATTTACAAAAGGCCGTGCCGGAGCTTTGAATGAAGTTCCGGAGAGCCTAAAACGAATTTTACGGTCTGAAGAGTGTATTTACGAGTGGTGTCAAAGGGGAAGGTGGGCGGAAACAGTGAGGAGAAAGCAACTTGTGCAAGAAGTTTAGAGCTCCGCAGAGCGGTGAAGATAACGATATAGGGGGCAGGAAAATATCACTCGACCTAAAATAAAAACTCCCGTTTAATATAAAGGGATATTTTCTGGCAAAGAAAAATCCGTTTGCGATTCCTCTTCTTAAGAAGCCGCTGTTGCGACAACATTTTAGCGCAAATGCTGCGAATGGGGCGAATCTAGCAGAGATTGTGACAATTAATGATAGCGTACGAAGGAATCCTCCTACACTCCCATGAATGCATTTCTACGCATATAATAAGAGAACGAGTCGATAAGAATCTTAACTTCCAAAGGATCGAGATATGATTGGTGCGATGAAAGATGTCATTTTTTAAAGTCGTTCAATTTGTTCGAAAGCGACATTTTCTGTAACATAACAACAAATGATGGCGAATACGATAAAATCATAGGTAAAATAACCCATTCGAGGCAAATTATTTCACGATGTATTTCTGAGACCACAACCCAGTCTCAAAGATACATGTAAAGAAATAGTTTATCAAGGTGATACAAATTTAATGGATAATTATTAAATTAAGAGCGTAAAATATATTGATCACTCAGAAAGTATGTCTAATTAAATTATTAAAATCACGAGATAACTAGTGAAATTTTCCTTGGATTCCATTGCTATTTTATTTTTAATATATAGCTTTTATATAATAGAAAATTTTCTGTAAGCAATACAACCGAGTTGGTGTATTTTTTTGCTTATGGATAATCAAACAGTAGAATACGCTATACCTTGTCTTAGTCAAAATAAATAACTGAAACACTTTAACTACACGCCTTATGATTGATTAAAAATTGGCTGTTTACGATACACAATACGTAAATAAGAAGCGACACGAACACAAAGGAGTAGAAGTCAGCAATGGAGCAGAACAAGATTGGGAAGCCGTGATTTCAGGGACCGTTTCGGAAACTAGGCCATAAATATTGTCTGAGAGTAACGATCAAAGCAGAACCGATTCTCATCGGCCGTTGCCTCCAATTCTAGAGAATCGTTAAGTTCCTCGATGGTTTAAAGCGATAACAATGTTCGATCTCTACATTGACAAACAAGGAAGTTTTAACGCCGTAAGTTTATCGAAAGACGGAGCTATTTAAAATCTTCGGCGAAAACAGATGGAGAAATTACAGAAGTTACCACACTGCTCTCTTTCTTGAGTAGAGAAAATGCTCTTACATTGGCGAGTGGGAGGCATCGGACACCATTAATCGCTTTAGTTCCTGGAAACAATAGTGAATCTGAGTTTACGTTCTAACTCGCGAAACAATGGATTCTCACGCGGTAGGAATTCGCCCTCCTAACAAGACACTCTCCACAAACGTAGGAAATGCGTCCACAAGCTCCGTGTTAAGACAAATGAACCCTGAGAACAGTATCATTCCGTAAGGTGAGTCAAATCGATTAACACACTATTTATTACACATCCAAGAATTTTTCATACTGTTCTTTAACAGCAAAAAAGATGTAGAAAAACGCGCAGTCCGCCAGTCCTTTTGAAATAAACAACCCTTTACTAAAACGCTTTACCTTATTGCACTAAGTGATTCAATAAAAATTATGATATCACTTGCAATAAATTCTATATATTTCTTTGTCAGAACAAAACAAACCTCACTGAATCACTTTTCTTTTCAAGATGTCTGACACAAATCAACAACCCAATAATATATATAAACAAACTCTCCTTAGCAACAGTCTATGGTGTGTTTTTCTTTACAATATATGAATATTAATATACATCAACCTAAGCGTCGGAAACATTAAGAATCGCGATGAAACCCTTTTCCAGAAAGTAAATCGAGCGTAAGGTCGCGTCGGCTCGAGAGAGGTGTCCTAAAGCCGAAACTGTCTTCCATTAAATTCATTGTGGATTTTGCATTTTGTGTATCGACGTAAAAACAGCATTTCAGAAAATTCTAATTTAAGTTGCACAGTTTCAAAGTGGTATTTCTGGTTTAGTATTTGCTTTTCATTTGCAGAGATAGGTATTTCGACAAATTACGAGCTTAGAAAATGAAAAGGTGTTCGACTTTGCAGAAGGAGGTTAAAACCTAAGGTTAAACAGATATGAAGAATAGCAAAATGAAAAGGAGGCCAGGTTTAACAGAAATCAGTTCGTGGTGATCCCAATATGAATAAAATGTAGATTATAAACAAATGCTGGTTAAGGCATGACAATGTGATTAAAAAAACTAATGAATGACAGTTAAAGGATAGAAAAATAGATCATTAGGGGCGAGAATGAATTACTGAGTAAAAGAACTTCAATCTAATTAAAAGCATTTGAAATAATCAAATGTAAGAAGATTAAAAGTAATATTCGTGCATAATGTAACGTTTCGAAATGAAATCACGGCATAAATAAAAAAAACTCTACCTTTCAAATAATATCTCCTATGAGTATTTTTTTGGTATTGTTAAAAGTGCTTCGACAAATGAGGAAATTCTCTATGAGTATTCGCATCAGCTTCAGTATCAATATATACTACACAATGTTTCCTTTATAGAAGAATCTTTCGATTCAATGAGCGACGCTGGAAACCCACTGAGACTTCTTCATTGGAAATGAATTGAAAACCCTCCAAAAGAACCCTTTACGAGCAAAATCCGCTACCTTTGAAGATTTTGTTTCCACAAAGGAGTCAAACATTATCGGGATATGAAACAAGGGACGACAGCATGGAATGTCATAATGCGATGACCCAATTCGGAGCGAACAAAGAAATTAGCGACCGAAGGAAAGAAGCCTCGCAATATATTGGATGAGACACATGAACGGAATACACGCCTCTTTGTAAAGAGGGACTGATTTTTTCAATTTCGCGCACTCCGTTCCCACGCCCCACCAAAAGGGAAAGAGCAAAGTAAAACAGCGATTGAAATTCCATTCATTTTCAACTTGTTCCGAAATTACACACAATAACGGAATTCCGGTTTTTTTCCTCCATTGTCAACTCTTCCGGCGACGTCGCATTGCGCATGCGCAACCAAATAATACAGAATAAGGAACAATGGCCGATTGTCGTGGCTCCCCCTTTCGAACGGTTTAATGAAAGAGGAATGTGGAGGCGAGTCTTTACCAGCGGACCAAAGTCTCGGAAATAGCCCGCCAGTGGAGATTTAAAAAAGAGGAAGCGATTAAAAGGGAGGACGTAACCAAAAAGGAGAATATTTGTTTCTCGCGAGAGCACACAATTGCAGGAACGTACCGCATTGCCTTTAATTAGACCGGCGTCAAAATTGCTTCTCGGAGCGAAATGAATGCGCCATCTGCAGTGATTATTTATGCGTTTTAAAAAGTGTGTGCCAGATAAATATGGAAAGGCGTATTGGATTCTCACGGAGAATTAGCGGTAGTGATTCTCTCCCTGTTTGAGACGTATCTTGCTGCGAAGAGAAGAGTAGAAATCCTTTTCAAGGACTCATAATTACGAGAACTAGGAAAGCTGACACAACTTGGGATTGAACTTCTTTTATTGCATAACCTAAAGGCTATGTAAATACATGTGGTTTGAGCTAATTAGCAAGATACTACGATAGTATTAGTAGATACTGAATTAAGCTTTCCGAGAATGACAACGCTAAAGCTTTGAAAATGGAAATGACGGGTAAAGAACTTATAATGCACTACACCTGTAATAAATACTTAATAACATGCATAATAAGTACATGTACTTAAATAATGATATAATAATGCATATTAATATAATAATAAAATAATAAATACATAAATACCACACCTATAATATCTTTCCAATTATTTTTCAGATTTTGCAAACATCGGTGCTGAAAATTACCTAATTTGGATGACAATTCTAAACTTTGAGAGTTAATTTTTTTTAAATGTGGTATATTTATTAGAATATTATTACTTTCTGTTTTAAACCACTGTTTGCTATCAGTCAGCAATACCACCAGTAACAGAATACCACCAGCTTAGGCTGATTAAATCAAATACAGCGTTTAAAGTGAGCTCAAATTGAGTTTTAAATCAAACTTTACGAGAGAATTCCCATTTTAAAGAGGAGAGTTATTAATAATTGAATTTGAGTATAAACAAATCATCAAGAGGAGGAAAGAGGCAAAAACTACCGCACATCCAGCAAAAGACCTGTTAACTCGGGATTTCTTCGAAGCAAAAGCCGCCGAGGAAGATGTCGTAAAGGCGATCTTAGGAGCAAAATCTTCTCATCCATTCTTCTATTGCGAGGGGATTCATCATTGCCAGAAAATGTAACCTCGCGTATTACAGCTTGTTCCTTCAGCAGACAAAAGAAAGCGAGCGACCAACACTCCCACCCGCATCGAGATTAATCGCTTTACTTTCTCAATTCCTTAAATGATCACGTTGCCTCTCAGACAGCTACTAATATCACTCTCACGGCATAATTATTTAAACACTGTTCACGTAAGAAACAAACGCTCCACGCGGGTTGAAAACCACAAACCAGGAAAATAGTTCGCGCAAAACTCATGTGCGGCGCTCATAACGAACGCTCGACGTCACAGCAGAGAAATATAAACAAAGGCGAATCGCAATCGACGTGTGCGTATCGTACGCCCTTCCTAGAGAGAGAAGGATTGATAATTACATGCAATTGCAACGTACGTGCGATGCTGAGATGAATAAGCTCTGGAGAGACATTCGAAAGCACGAGCACCTGCGACAGATATTAATTAATTTCCGATTGCGCTGCAATGAGAGTTTTACGCGGACCCGGAAATTGATGGCGGCAATTACCAAAAAATCGATCGAAATATCGAATTCTTGGATCTTGACAAAGTGGAAGAGAAAGAGAAATTTCGTGTTAAATTCAGGTTTTGCGATACTCGAGACCGTTCGAGTGCTTCCCAAATTGTAAATTCGCATCGATAGGTTGAGATAATTCACCAATCAAATTAATTGGCTCTTTTATATCGAATTTTCAAGCTATTAATGCATCCTTTTTACGCGCATTCTCATCAGGCTTTATGCGGTAATATAAAAAATGAAGATGGCTCCGAAGAATCAACGCAACCAAATTTAACAAATAATGGGGAATATATATATAT
>KZ308790.1:215037-338040 GCA_000376725.2 Ladona fulva
ATATATATACACACACACACACCCCATAATATAATCTATCCAATTATATCGCCTAATCCCATATTATAATCTGTCATGAATCTTACATTTCCTCTTCTAATCACTTAGGAAAGCAAAACTTGTTCTTTCATGAGCTCTTATTCTCTATCCAATGAATAGAGAGCCGACACCAGAACGCTAACTGAAGCTTACAGACAACACGAAGTCTCAAAATATAATTTCAGAGGATTATATAAGTATACTCCTTTCTTTAAATGTTAATCAATCTTTGAATTACTAAACAACGGCGGTAAGAATAAAAGTTAAGGTATTCGATTAGGCCAATCTTCAATTATATGTGAAGTAAGAGTACCGTATTGTTCGCACGTAACAGGAAATTCAACAACAGAATCATCAGCAAGCAACTTAAAAACACAAAGTTCTGTAGTTAAATTTGATTCTTCAGTGATTTTGTTTTCTACTTTTTCGACGTACAGACTCTCGTGAGTCGACCAATGTCGAGCAGTGATATAATAGTTTCTGCATTTGCTCGTAACTTGGAAGGTTTGAAAGAAATTCAGCAGCAAAAAAGTAGCAATTTCTGTTAGATGTCGAGACAGTCTGTTGGTGGATGGGTGGCCACATATAAACAGGGGATGGGAGAGCAGAAAGGGTTCGAACACACCCACGCACGCAGCGGGTGTCAAGCTGCGACTCCTAAACTTTATGACGGACCTTTTAATGATCGTAAGCCATATGGGGATAGACAAGTTCCACTGTCTTCACCAACCTTCTTTCTACAATGAGGGAATAAATAAGGTCAAGAATGTCCAACGAAGGACCGATAGGAGCAATTTAAATCGTTAAAGAATCTGCAAAGGGAAAGATTAATATCCCATTCGAGATAATATGAAAATCTCGACCTTTCCAATTACTTACCGGTGAAATCACGCAGATTATGAGAGCGACAATCTCCGACTCCTAATTACCGAAGACAAAAATTCTTTTATTTCCCGATTTCCCAGAAGGTACTTCAAATATGTGAGAGAGCTCAAAATGACCGTGGAATATCTCGCTTTGAAAGAATCGTCTCGCTCGTTAAAAATAAAGCCGCAGAAGGACTCATCAATTATTCCGTCGACAGTGGCTCTGTGAGCATATGGAATGCGTTGGTCACTTGCCTTTCCTATAAACAATAGGTAACGCAAATGGATGTCCCCATGTTTCGCTGGCCTAATAGGAATAAAGAATTGAAGATCTGAGTGAGCCACTACATTGTATTCAACGACCTGAAATGGAATTTCCTCCGAGTGCAGTTGACGAGAAAATATTCCACCACTAATTTAGTCATCGACGCCTCAATTGAGAAACACAAAAAATGCCAATTATTTAAATAATTGAAAAGAAAAGCATTGCAAATCCATTATAATCCACGTCTCCCTCTTAAAAATAAATGGAAAGATACGAATGTAAGCGACCAAAAACGGCTCGTTAAGTTTCCTCCAGAAGATCGAGCGAAAAGCTCTTTAGAGACTATAATAAGATAGACACTTCCTAGTATAATAATATCCACTATTGCTGTTATTTCGTGAATCTACTACATTGATTAACTAAATTTCGCGATAATCGCCTATGTACTTACTGGCGAAGCACTACGATATGGAATTGTGATTCGTTTCATGGAAAGCTATTCATTAACCGGATGTGAACGATAAGAGAACGATTTGCAATTCATTTTTATACATAAAAATGAAAGAAAACTTAGTTTCGATCTGAATGTTCCAGTTGAAAAGAGAATCTACACGTAAGCCATAGCTCCCGAAATGAAGACTTTCTTGACAGCAAAACAATTCGTGTTCACAACTCATACCTGCGGAGATAAATTTTCCGTTTAAATTTAAAAACAGTTTCTCCCGCCGAAGGAACATTCGGCTCAGCCTTGCCTCTTTGCCTCGGAACAAAACAGCAAAAAAGTAAACAGCTGACGCATGAGATCTTTTTCAAACAAAACGAAATTTTCGGGAATAAAAAACAAAATCGAACGAGAGATTAAGACTGACGCCCAAAATTCGAAACACGGAAACAGCTTATCTCGAGACAGACTCGTTCTGCGGGGCGAAAGGAGCGTATCTCGAGGGTGGAGCAGAAAAAACAGCGAGGCTTTAGGAATGCGGGTGAGGGCGCCACATGTGGAGAAGAGCAGCTGTCCCTTCCTTCGCAGTGGGGTCCGAGGAACTCCAAAATGGTAATCGAATAAATTTTTGGATGGAAAGGCGGACCAAAAACGAGAGCAGTGGTAAAAAGGCTGCTTCCACGACGTCAATATTTTATTGTGTCACGGAATGAAAGATTTGATTCACGGCCCTCCGATAAGGAAGCTATTATTTTGCGTGATGAATGGCTTGTTTGTCGTCGAAAACGCGGTGTTCCATCAGATACCAAACAGTCCATCAGAGTTCGCTTTACCCTAAGTAAAGTCATCAGCCTCCCTTAAAGAAAACGTCTTGATTCTTGTCATGAAGTCGTGAGCCATTTTCTTGCGAAAATTTGAGCGGTAACTTCAGTAAAGTTCGTTACTATGATAACATATTTTCAACGCGATTAATTCTTAGGTTAAACATTTATGAAAATAGATAAAATAACGAATAAATCGATTACGAAAAAACAGATATAACTATAATGGAGGAGAGGAAAGTAAATTAAAATTCGAAACCTAAGTCGCTTTTTGTGGTGTAAAATGCAAATAAATCTGCTTCCTTTTTTCAAAGTTATGGATTTTAGCACTAAAGATTACACAGTGCACCGTATAAACGAGTTTCCATTAAGAATGACACTATCAAACAAATAACGTATCTTTCACCAAAAGATCTTTACATTTGTAAAAAGTCACAAGCTCTTTCATTTGATACGAAAAGGAAAATAATTTATCTTAGATAAATTTTCAATAAGAGTATGAGTAAGAGAGAAAATATTAACCGTATTATTTATTTATTATGAGTAAGAGAGAAAATATTAACCGTATTAACTCTTATAAAGTGAAGCACACGCATCGTTTCGCTCATGTGATCGACTCTTAGTACAGAGGCCAACTGTTTTACTTCCGGTCGAACAAGGCTGCTTGTTTACCAGTCCATCGCATCGCTTTTAATGAAGAGCGTCCAGCAAACATATCCGCCGCCTCTTTCCCCTCAACCACGACATTTTCAGCGGCAATATAATAATTGGAAAATCTACGACGTACATAATACAGTATTAATTTTGTCCCGTATTTCGTAGGAATTCTAGCACCGATGATAATCGCTTTTAGAACGTCCGAGTCAAACTCGATTAAGATTAAACGCATCTCATTTGGGAATGCCGCATCATTTGGATATTATAATGAGAGCGTAGTGTGGGAAGTCGAGAGATAGTAATGAGCACGACCTCTTGTGAGGGAGGCGATCCAAACAAGTCCAATTCATCAGACATAACAAATGCAGACGGAACTCGAGTGTGATGTAACTGATGGAAAAGTAAGGGATAAGCAGCGACATCCAAAAGAGGAGGGGAACGTCTATAAAGGAGTTCCGGCGGGAGTAATTGGAGGATTAATTAAGGGATAACAAAGACACAAGCTGCAATCGAATCAGCGGCAGTAATGGATAGATTCTTGAATTGAATTATCACGATACTGCAGCCGAACAACAGCTACAACTCGACTAAAAACCCAATAAGAGAGAGCACGAACGGAGTGCTTGGGACAGCAGCTACGGATTCTCCAAATTTATTAGAGATTCTGCAGTTATTATCTGCGCTTTATCAATCTGCCGGTGTCGTGGTAATTAGAGTACCGCAGCGAAAAGTCGAAAGTTTTAAAACAACTCTAGAAATGAACGACAGTTTAGTAGAAAGCTATCGCCGAGAAACATAATAATTAAAGCGTGAATTCATTTTATAAAGGAGCAAACTACCACTGCAGTCTAATGCAATTCGTAAGCTTCAACTTCTTCTCTTCGATTGGAAAGAAAATGAAAATCGAAGCTTAGTTAACACATCCGTGTCATGGGAGAACTACTTTGAAAATGGTTTCATTTAGTTAAGAGGCAAAATGAACAACGTAACCCCACTGCACTATTCACCCTTCGCAACACAATGAAAACATTTACGGGATCTCAGAAGAAGATAATTGAAATACAAAATTCTCTCTTCTGTTTTTATTAACTAGGAATGATGCAACACCTAACTCACATACAGGTAATTACAGACAATTAAAGGTAATTTATGACTAAAAGCCAAAAGTGAATAATATTCTCATCTAAATTCATTTTATGCTGTTTCGGGATGGTTCTCGAGAAGATTGATAATTTCAATCCAGAGTGAACGACTTCGTATCGATGAAGATAAGCTTTCGTCCATTTACAACACACACTTCAAGAGTAGATTAGTACAATATAATCGTATAACTAGTAATTTTCAAACAATTTGGTGAAATATAAACGGTGACAATAACGGCCAAAATTTGTGGGTTAGTAATAATAATATTTAGTCAACCTAAATAACATACTGGTATTTTCAATATATACCCAAGCGACCACTCAGCAAATATTACTCTTGGAATTTCTCAAGTGAAAATATCTCCTTAATGTCATTAATAAAATATTATATTTGAATAATAAAAATAACGAATTTGCATTTAAAAATATACATTTCAATCGCTCGGCGTCACACTATAAGAGAAATATCGATGCCGATGAATTCAATTCTTCGAAAGTAAAATCACACTTAATTACTTTTCTATAAGGCAGGGAAATCCAGAATCACTAAAACAGATTTGATAGCTCTCCAATTCACGAGAGCAAATGAAGCATTTTTCGGTTAGGAAAGTGCACGCGCGTCTTTCGGTCCATCAATTCGAGACTCCAATGGAGCAAAAATGCGCGTAAACAAGCAAAAAGCGAAAATATGGAGGGAGTTGAACGAGGCACTTCCGTGTCAAACGGCGAAAGAGCCGAAAATAGCCGATATATTGTGCCAAATATTGTGATGTACAGCGGCGGAAACAATTAATGCAAAGGTCTGTGGCGTCTGAATGCGGAGAACGCCGGTACTAACTGAAATCTTTGCTCCTCCGACAACTTGACAACATATCAGGTTCACAGAACACTAAATAAGCGAACAGGCAAATACAAAATACATGGGAATACAAAGTAACAACCAATTAGGAAGTGGTAGGAGAGGAAGGTGGGAGGGATGGGGAGGAAGGGGAAGGGTTACTTGTAATGGAAGCATGGGGTGAGAGAGATAGAATTATCTTTATCTGCAGGATTAAAATGGGGAAATATTATATTCTGTAGATCCAATACATATTTGAAATTGTGCCTTTATTGGTACCTTACTATTTGCTCTAACGACAGCTGGATTATAATTTGTTGGGTGAAAAGGGTACAGGACGTAATTTGAAGTGGTCCTTGGAAAGTCGATCACAGTATCCTTTGTTTGAAAGATATCAGCTTATATCAAAGTCAGATTGGAAATAAAAGGTATATACCAATCGCTCTTTTGGTTACTATCTATGGAAAAGAAATGCCGAAATGAACAAGATGAACATCGCGAACGATTGCGCGAAGGATTTAATAAGAAGAGTTCGAAAGGTCGGATTAAGTGATGTTTGGTGAATAATAGTCGGTCGGATTAAGTGATGTTCCCGTGAATGACACTTCTGGCGCTCGTAAAATTTTACGTTCATTTCTTCCGCCGCTGTACAAAAGGGACATAAACGGGATCTACAGAAGGGGCGGAAGGCGATGTAAGATAGATTGTATTCTAGGGGATGGAGAGTTAAAGGGAGAGTGATGAATGGGAAGGGGGCGGAAAAGGAGGAGCGCGATGAAATGGATGCATCCTAATTACATCTGCCAAGATAAAATGCCGTATAAATTAAATGCTCTTCAGTTACCTTGGACTAAAAACAATTGAGGAACGGCAAAGGAAATAGAAATATGGAGGGAGGAGAAAGGGATTCACCGCTCAATCGCAGAGAAGGATGAACCAATAAAGATCAATGGCGTAACTGG
The DNA here is from genome assembly GCA_000376725.2 of Ladona fulva. Lineage (NCBI taxonomy): Eukaryota > Metazoa > Arthropoda > Insecta > Odonata > Libellulidae > Ladona > Ladona fulva. The sequence continues at coordinate 221,070 of KZ308790.1, forward strand.
GGCGTATCTTATGAGTTCATTACAAGTGTAAATTTTTGGACGGCCGATGACTCTGTCAATATTAAATGAACTAATTTTGTCGGTCCGGCGAGAGCGCCCTTTCAAACACATCATGCTTAAATTGTATGGATTTATCCATTTTGAAGTTGGTGCATACGGGTGACTGATTTCTATTTTTATAGTTTCGGACTTTTCCTTATTAATAATGACTTCAAGCTTTAAAGCTTCCACGGGAGAATTCCTGATCAATAAAATAATGACCAAAAACAAATGGAGTAGACGCGTAAAAAAGACTAAAAGTAAATGGATTGATAGCATTATTTTCAGATAAATGAAGTCAGAGTATCATAACGACTGTAAAACCAAAATATCAAACAACAATCATGCAAATTAATAAAGCAATTAAAAAACACGACCAATTACAACGGAAACGTTCCTTCTTATCATTCCTTCACACATCCATTAGTATATACCATGGCTTTTTTTGTTTGATTAAACAATGAAGCAGAATTATAAGAAAGATAACGACTCCACAAAGATATTCTCTATGCATTACAGCATGAAAGTATATTGAAAAATTAGCTTTTAAAAATATTGACATAAGTGTTAGTTTTCAACAAGTCAACACCGGAAGGAATTCCATTCCAACAGAGCATGAAAATAAAATAGAATAGAAATATTCTGACCTCGGAATGCAAATAGGTAGCGACGGAGAGAACGTGACAAGCGAAAATGGATATCCTTTGGATTCAGGGTCCAAAGGATACTGGACAAGGGTCACTGACCATCGAGTTATCAGCTGAAGGAATTGAAATGTTATTTCTAGAGAATGACAGGAAAAAGGCGCCAGGCCCCGAAGGTATTCACTCATTTGTAATAAAAACTTTAGCTTATGAGCTTGCTCCTCTTCTCGTCTTCTATCGGAAATCATTAGATGAGGGCACAGTCCCAGTGTAACGGAAAAAAGCAAATGTAACTCCGGTTCCTAAGAAAGGTCGTACCATAAAGCCAGATGACAATTGGCCAATTTCTCACACTTCGATCTTCGGTAAATTATGGAGCATACTATAGCGAGCTCAATAATGCTCTTTCTTTCCCAGAAGGGAGCAATTGGTCATAGCCAGCACGGGTCTAAGAGAATCAGTCAGCCCTTTTTATGAATGACGTAGGCAGTAGATAAGGGTGGTAGAACAGACGCAGTATTCCTGGATTTAGGAAGGCTATTGGCACAGTGTCACACGTAAAATTAATTCAAACGTTAGGTGCCGATGTGATCGACAAGAAAGTGGTCGGATGGATAAAATATTTTCTCGTGAAAGATCTCAACGAATAGCCTTGGACAGAACTTTATCCGATGAAGTATACATCACATCACGATAGCGCAAATAAGTGTCTTGGGGCAGATCTCGTTTCTAATTTCATAAATGAACTAGTAGACAACGTAAGGAGCAACGTTAAATTATTTGCCGATTACGCTCTCATATACAGAGAGATAACGTCAGAAGAAGATAGCAGTATTCTACAGAAGAACCTAACCGTTATATCAATTTGGTGCACATGTTGGCAGCTTGATTTGAATGTTAAGAAGTGCGTTGCTATGCCTTTTATGCGTTCCACCAACGTCATTAGCGTACAGTATGAAATTTCAGCATATCCACTAGAGTTCGTGCGTCAAATTAAATACCTAGGAATTACAGTAGTATCGCATACTGCTACGCGGTTTGGGATCCACGTGAGGTAGGGTTAGTTTCAGATATAGAGATGGTCCAACGTAGAGCAGCTCGTTTCGTCACTGGTAACTTAGGGTTCAACAGTAGCGGTACGGCTATGATAAAAACCCTCTGGTGGAATTCGCACCGGATGAGAAGATCAGATTATCGACGGAAGCTTGTCGAAAAATCCATCGATTCAGAATTTTTAGAAGAAGTGGAAGACATATTCATTCCCGTAAACAACGACCGCGATCTCCGAGAGGCGACGACCAAGCGTTACAAGGAAACAATCGCCAAAACAGATAGTTACTTTTCGTCGTTCTTTCCGAATAGCATCAGAGATGCAAACAGGATGGATTAAGTTAGGTCTTCGGTGTTTTAAGCAGAAAAAGGGACCTTAAGACTGAAAAAGGTAGCAAAAGAGAGGTCCAAAATTTCCGTAAAATCAAAGTTGAATGACAGTACAGAATTATGTTGAGGGCAAAAAGATTAACGGAGGATATTCGAAGTATGTTGCGTGCGTAGGAAATACAGGGGGCTACCAATTGATTGGCATTCGAGTATCCCGCAACAACGAGAATGAATACATACCTTTTCCAATACATACTCGATCAATTTCCGATGTCTAGCCAAAATGTATTTGGAGGATGAGCCTTGATTGATTATAAATGAGACGCTCTTTCAAAAACAATGGCGTAATACAATTATAAACTACCGCTGTAATGTTTATTTCAATTATAGCACACTATAGTACTTCAAATATAAAGATCTCATATTTCTTAACACATAAAACCTATATGCATCTCGCCTGTATAAAACGAGAAAATTGTCTAAATTGTAGAGAAAGTTGTACATCGCAAGAAAACTCATCCCTTGACTACAGCAAAATTGTCAACGAACCGTTTGGTCAACTGATGTCCTCCACGCATACTAGCCACTTTCGGGCGTCGTTATGTAAATTCTCCAGCTATCACCCGAAGTTTTTCACGTCTACTTAAGGAGAACCACTAATCAATTTTGACAGTTATCAGCTACGAATGAAACACTTTTCGGGCGTGAAAGATCGCGAGGAAATATGAGAAAGAAAAATTCTGTGAAAGGGACGAGGAAAACAGAGACCCTGAGACGACTGGACGTCTACGATTTGGACCAACAACTCGAATGGAGGCGAATGGAGCTTCCGTGACGAATCAGCTTTAAAAGGAAGAACCCATTTCGGTAGCGAGGTGTAGATGTATTTCTCCTAAGGCTCTCGACTAGCTGATGTTTATGAGAGTAAAAAAGACGCAACGGAAACGGGTTTCCCGTTGCATGAGTAAATGACGACAATCGAGGCAATTTTTGTTGTAGTCGAGGCGAGTATACATTACGCTAAAAGGCCTTACCAATCCACGGTAAAGGGGCTGAACCCACCGAGGCGGCAAATGTGATTTTCTTTGGCGAGATGGACACCAAAGATTCCTTACGGCCTGATTAACGTCAATCGCATCGCGTCAAAAATTAAACGAAAGGAAGTGAAATTCATGTTAATACATACTTTATTAGAATTAATTTAACAGATGGCATGAAAGACCGAGAGATTTTTCAATCTATCTTTACCGGTAAGCATACGCTCTTTCGAAATTGCATTCGAACGTTTCTGGTAAATTATTAATAGTTTAATCTTTGACAAGAATTTCCTTAATCCTTTCTAAAGTTATTCATAGATGATCTTTACGCTTTTCACGGACATTTTGGAAGTGACATGTGAAAGTGGAACGAAACTTCACGATACCAATGAGTATGAGATACATAACTTAAATCATGGAGAAAGGCGGATGTTGACCAATCGGAATATTCCGGTTGCACTTGCAGACACAGCTACTGGTCATCAGATGGCTTTCCTTTGAAAACCGTCAAAGGAGGAAGAGGAATGGTGGGAAAAATCAAAGTGTTGGGCAAAGTGGGAGGCGGGAGTGTTATTTAAAAAAGGATTGCATATGCTCTTTTATTCGGATATTAAAATTCCTTCCAGATTGACCGAAATACACGGATTCGCATTCGTAGCATTTTAATTTATAAATTCATGATTTGAATTTTTTTCTATTTTATCATTAGTGTTGACAAGGAAGGAACCAAGGTTGTGATTATTGTAGAATGCAGGCTGTACAAAATCTTTAGGTAGGACATTGGCAATTTTTAAGGAACAATCATCAATGAAATTAAATCTCCGCCATTTGGGTGGATCTTCAAGAGTAGGGTGTACCTAATCTAATCCATTCTGTTCGCATCTCTGATGTTATTCGGAAAGAACGACCAGAAGTAACTATCTGTTTTGGCGATTGTTTCCTTGTAACGCTTGGTCGTCGCCTCTCGGAGATCGCGCTCGTTTTTTTACCGCAATGACAACGTCTTCAACTTCTTCTAAGAATTCTGAATCGATAGATTTTTTCGGGAAGCTTCCGTCGATAATCTGATCTTCTCACCTGGAGCGAATTCCACCGGAAGGATTCTATCACAGCCGTAACGCTACTGTCGAACCTGTAGTCTCCACTCACGAAACGAGCTGTTGTTCTTATTCCTCTTTCATCTCCGCTTCCCTCGTTTCTTATAACTTTCTCTAATCGAAGATTGTATTGCTGCTATTCCTGGAAGGTCAAGTATGAAGAATACTTGATTTTTTTATCTCAGAACTCATAAAAAAAATCGGAACGATCGCAATAAAAGAACTTACACCAAAGTTAGTAGACTTTGTAGACCAAATAAAGAGCGAAAAAGATTTTAAACGAATTATAAATACATTTTTTTCCTAAAAATGTTATGAGGTTATGTTAAACATTAAAAATTAATTATTTTTTTTGCGATTAAACTTAAATTTTAAAAATTTAATGCTAAATTTTAATAATGTTATTTCCAATACGTTTTTTCACAAAAAATATGAGATAGAGTTGCCTCTAAAGAGCGGTCGGGAACAAAAACGCAGCGAGCGAACGTCCATACGTCTCTTTTTTCAGTATTAAACGCATTCGGAGAACTGCGACAGAGTGAGTGATTCTCCTTCATGGCAACTAACGAGGTACAGGGAAGGAGATAAGGGCTGTAGGCGGGCGATGCGGAATGGCTGTCCAATTGGAGCGAGTGATTAAAGGTTGAATTTCAAAGGCATTTTGCTAGATTTAAAATTTACAAAAGAGGAAGCTTGCTTGATTTTCTGGGACGAATTATTCACGATTCCGAGAAGATAAACGATTTACAAGGCGAAATCAAGAATCTCAAACGTTTTCGGCTTAACGAATGGAGCAGCTAATTAAAATATTTAGTCTAAATTAAATTAGATGAATTATTTCTGACCTGTATAAGGTCTGTATTTCGTAGCATTGGAAAAGATCAAGTGATTTTCTATGAACAGTGATTTTTTCTATGCAGTGAAGATACCTGGCAGCCTTAGAATTCTTAACAATTTTTGCAAATTTTTCACCAAAAAGAAAGGTCTTAAAAGGACCTTGAGATTCCAGCTCGTGATCCTGGAGAATTTGTTTATAATCCCAAAATTATGAAAATATTTTTAACGATTAATATTCACGGCTCTTAACCACATTGTCGTATGTTAAATGTAATATGGAAAAAAGACTAATTATCATGATAATTGATATGATCCTTTGTTTTATGCGATTGTATAATCAAGAAGAATGAAAGGCAAATATTATCGTCAAAGTAATGCACAATTTAGCTACTTCAGCTTACCACACAACCAAAATTTAATATTAAATAATATAATGACATAAAATATAATGATTCGCAAACACACATATTTGCCAGCTCTTGATAGTATAATATTAGCTACCTAAAGAGATACTCGTTAAGCAACCGAATCAATCACATGATCCAGAACTCACAAAAACTGAACAAAACAGCGACATTATTTCTCGCAATATAAAAGTAGAAAATCCGTAACGATCAAGTTAAATTAATGTTTGCTAAAAATAACGAAATCCCTGGATTCCACCCGTAATCGGCGAATGCGAAATGACGAAGAAATTGGCGGTTTGAAACGATACATTAAATCCCTTACATCCAATTGTGGGGGAAATAAACCTCTTAGTGCCTTGGGGACAATTTCTTTGCCGCGATTACTAGTGGAAGAAGAAAGCCTCGACCCAAATTTATACTCGAAGCTTATAAACAAAATCTATTCTAATGTACTTTCCCAAGAGTTCCAATCAGTCATTGAGGTTAAACACCCAATAGAGGCATTCAGCTGCTGCAAGCTGAGAGCGAATCTATGGCAGAAAAGCAGAAAGGGAAACTTCTGATAAAATCGCTGAATCTTTAAAAGGGAGTGAAAGAACTAGAATATGCTCTAAAGAAGGAATTTATTGAACGTGTCTAATACAGCTGAATAATAAAATATATTTTCGGAAGAAAGAACGGTCTAATAGGGAACAGGCTGAAAAAAATCTATGCATAGTGCTATTTAAAGAAGGAAACATTTATCCGTGAGATAGCAGAGTAATGGAATCCATCTCGGAAGTGCTGGCTAACGAGTTGCTCCCACGTGTATCCTTCGCCTATTTTGCGCCTATCGCTGCAAAAAGTAGCGAAGGAAAAGATACATTCTGAGACATGATAAAGAGATATTTCGAGCATTTACTCCAAGAAATCGGAAAAACTAGAGAGCTAGGAAGATGTGCAGAAACCGAGAAAGAGTAACTCGCATACTAAGGCTCCCTTAACAAATGTTAGTATTAGTATTTTTAAAAGTGCTACGACAGCTTAGGTCATTCCGCACGTTGGCTCCCACCGGGATTCGAACCCGGGATCGCTTTCTCCGAAGTCGAACGCGTTGCCCACTTGGCTATTCGGGAGCCCCTTAACAAATGTTCTTATCATCGGATGAATTACGATGGATAAAATAGCGATGACAAATCACTCGCGTTGTATTACGTTTAAACTATTTTTCTTGTAAATATTTAGAAGTATGAAATGGATATGATGAGCTAACGAATAAGATTACGAAATTCGACGAGAGCCATCTAAATGCTCACGAATTCAAAAATCGAATTTTTTTTTATTCTTGTAGATTGTAAAGGTGTGCATTTATGACATTGTAAGTATTTATTCCTCATTATTTATTTTATTCATTAACGTAGATTGCCGTCAGAAAACAACGTACTTTTTATGAAATTATATTGAGAGTAACATGGAGCATTATCCTTTAACTGGACATTAGAAATTTTTATATATATTTATTTAATATAATTTATATTTAAATGGATTTTTTGTATGGTATTTAAAAAATTGTTCTTCCCATTTTGGCGTGGTGGTTGAGGACAACTAAATCTTAAAATATTTGACAAAAATATAGTTTTTGAGTGCTTATTAACGTTCTATAGTAATAATAAATCGACTTTATTTCAGGGAGAAGCACACAGTTAACAGAAACAAAGCGAATCTCGACTATATAAAAAACCCATGAGCTACAACCATCGAAACTCTCTTTATAGCTTCTTAAACGCGTCTTTGAAGAATAATTCATGATATGTAATAATAATTCTGCATGAAGTCATTCATACGAAAAGTCACGGAGAGTATTGCAAATAACAAGGACACCCAACGCTAATGACAACACCTTAGCGGTGTTGTCATTAGCACATAGATGACTCGATTTGCTTGTGAAAGCAATTTATCAACAAATTTCATCGACAGTCAAGACAATGTCAAGCATACAGCGCGTCACCAGAAAAGAATCACAATAAAGAAGCAGGCTTATCTATATTTATATTAATCTAAGAAAATTTGCTAGATTAATGCACTGGCGACATTACAAGGGCCTTCCGAAGTCTAGTTAGGACACGAATGCTGCATTGGTGAAATTAAAATCAGCTTGTCGAGATAACCAAAACTCTTTTCTGGCATATTGGCATAGCTCGTTTAGCTCTGCAATTCAGAAAGACTTCAGAATCTGCAAAAATCAAATCTCAAATTCTCAAATGGCATGCGCTTTTATTTTCGAAACACATACTTTTCACGCTTTTGCTCGCTGAGAAAAAAATTTTGAAGAGTAAAAACTTCGATAGGAGATTAGGACAGAATAGAGTCATGAAAACAATCAACTATTCTAAGACCTCCAATTCGGATCAAACATATTTGGAACAAACATATTTGTAAATGGTTTTTCGTCTAAACCGCCCTATACACGTATTTTAATCACTTTCTATGGGTCAATTCACTAGCTGAACTATTTGAATCAGCAATCTTTCCTAAAAAGAAAACACTATAATTTTGAATATTTCAAATCCAGCTACGCACATCGGCAACTTGCAGGAAAAAAGATCTGACTACACATATGTAAACAATCGAAAAATACATGCAAATAAAACTGTTTAAGCTACTAATCTAGGGAAGCCCAAAGTTGGGACAAAATACTTTTTTATGACTTAATGATGCAACATAAATCATCAGCAAAGGATATAGGAAAAAAATTAAAAGCATGAGGGCAGCTATTAAAAGTAAAAATGAACGAAAGATGTAACTTTCCCTTACCTGAGCATAACTCAAAATGGACGAAAAAGCCACAAAAAATGATCGAGAAGAACTCCAACCAACAAATGAAGACGTTGTTTTCAATCTTCGTTCGTGAAATCGACATTTTACGGCAGCGACCTCAATACGCGCCTTCGATTCGCACGTAATAAATGGCGTAAATGGGGATAAAATAAGCAGACGAAATTTTATCGAGATTGCCTCGACCTTTGAACGTACGAATGAAAGTTGGGAAAGAGACCCTGGGCGACTCAATCAAATTGGCGACCCAAATTGGAGGCGCGACCCAGGGGTTAAGCATCGACGGTTTGAATTTTCCATTAGCGGGAGAAAGAATTACGTCTTTATATCGTCAGCCTAAACGAAAAAACTGTCTGTTTTGAAGGTGCGGATGGTTATGGAATGGTTACAAAAGGGTTTTTTGGAGCAGCCATTCGTTCGTCGAATCGCCCGATCATCACCAGCAAATACCATCGATCTCATCAAAGCGTTCATAAAGTGCAATAAAGACTGCAAAAATGCAGCTGCGTTTCCGTCCATTCACTGTCTCGCACTGAATATAGACAGCTTAAGCAATAGCATGCACTTGTTGTCATTTCTGTTTCGGAGACAGAATTTTCACGAGTTAATAAACGAGAGAGAACATTCACATTCGAGAAGCTTCTAGTTAGTTTTAAAGGAATGTATTATCGAAATAATCGCAAATAAATCCAATTCCGATGAATTTCGAATTAACAGAAAGGCAAAAATTAAAAATCGCTGACAAAAAAAATGAACTCAAAAATTGAAACAGGATAAAACATAAAATGAATCTAAAGCTCCGATCCACGCGGCACTTTCTCAAGGAAACGGGAGTTAAATATTTTAGCTGAGAATTAACTAATAGAAGCAAGAACTTGCAGACTTGATCAACATCGAATAAATATAATATATATCATATTTACAAGCACGAAAGTAAGCAAGAATCGCCCACTTTTACCTCACCACCACCTTTCACCGCAACACCCAACTGCTCTTCCTCTTTGGAATAAATAGCTGTCTCGAGATCAATGCGTTTGAGTAGAGGGAATTCCGTTTTCTTCATTTGCTACTCAAAGCGAAAATTGAATTTTCAAACAATTCGTGAGAATAGACAATAGTGCGATATTTTCTTCGCTTTTATTACACATCCTATCCCAAGATAATGCTTCTCCTATAACTCTTTGATTTCCTGCTGGCAAGAACCGAAACATTCACAGGCATTCCCACTGCTCATAGCGCTTCGGAAATTCCTGGTTAAAGTTTGGCCACTATTTTGGTAATGCGTGCTTCAGGTGGAAGAACGCCACGTTGCAATTCACTGTGGGGAAAGTTCAACAGTTCGAAATGAGAGACGGCGGAGGTAAGAGGAAAGTACTGGCAGTTGTGTAATTGAAAAGGTACGGATTCGATCGGAAGAATGGGAAAAGACATCCTATGTTTCCAAACTGCGACGATATTACGCAATGTCAATGGAAATAATGGACACGTAGCAGAAGACGACGCCCAAAGTTGCGGCGTCGAAATCTCATAAGGAAAACCGGTGCTAATTCTGCGCTCCAGCCGGCCGATGCATTCAAATACTCGTATATTACGTCTAACGAAAATGGCAAAAGCAACATTCCGCTTGATTCCGATTTATCTTTCTTAGCAACGCCCGCAACGTTTGCGAAAACTTCTCAGAACTATTTGTTCTGTACGAGAACGTCAAGCGCATTTTCGATTCATATATATTTTTTGTTTTTCGGCTCATTTCTTACGCAAGCGTGAAGACTGTACGTAATTTAGCAAAACTAAACCTCCCGAAATTTTTTGAAATACTTATTTAATTCAATAAAGATTCAAAATTCGATCTCTCGTAAAAATTCGTAATGAATTAACTTGAACAATGTGCCATGCTTAACTACGTCTCTTAGGATAGTAAAAAAAATCACTCGCGATTAAACAGTTCTCCGATTTGTTTCACGGCGATTCAGAAGAAGGTAAATGTTCCACAGCCAGTATGCGGAATCTTGAAATCCAATAGAAGCGCCTGATAGCAAATTGAAATAGTGGATACTACCATATCCAAATGCCACAAATTGGAAACAAAGCGTTTCCACAACTTATTGCAGAGTCAACTATTTCTAAGTCTGGGTAATTGAGGAGAGAAGAGAAAAAACATCAGCGCAAAAAGAAGAAAAATACCATCTTATAACGATCAAAACAGTTTTGACGCACAAAGAGGGTACCTAAATAAATAGATTCTTGAGGGATATGAGCAGAAAAGAATCAAAGAATTAGAGAATTAAAGGGAAAATGGAAATAACTGGAAAATTCAGACAAGCAAAGATTTCTGTTTAGAACTTGCACCGCATACAAACGCGTTAGATGACAATTCGAGGAACAAATGAAGTCTGAAATCTTTGAGATAGCAAGGACGTTTTATCCATTCTAATCTGTGTCATCTGAGCAAACGTTGAGGGATGAAAGGGCGGTTGGATTCTGAGAAGACGACTTCGGACCTTTCCGCTGTCCTCTGAAAACGCACTTCTTTAGGAAAGAGCGCTTTTTAGGGGAGAAACTCAATTGGGAACGAATTTTACCGAAGAAAGGAAATGCGAAAATAAGGTCACTTAAGCGTAGGTGGAGAGTGCAGGCGACGGGAGTGTTGAAAAGGTGTCTCTTGGGCGTACACAGCAATGGATCGCAAAAACCAACGAATATATCGATGATGGAATCGCATCGCTAAAAACTATTTCATATCATGAGAAATATTATCTCTTCAGGATAGAAAAACACAACGAAATTATAAGTCGATGAATTACTAATGGATGAAGAAAATAAAAAGTGAAAAATCGACTATGTGAAATCCAACGTCATTTCAATATCTTTCTAACCGGTTAAGAGATTGTGGTTCACCCGGTGTTTTACAGGCATTTTGCCTCCGGACATATATATGCTCTAAAAGCCATTCAGGTCTCCGAAAATTTCTTGCATTTGTACAGCACATGTTTCCTTAATTATAATCTAGCATAACTTCCCTCGAAATCCGATTAGAAATCGATAGTCACAATTCCGTTAAAAAATTGATAGGTCCGACAAGACTAAGAACGATCATAGGATGATAATTAGAACAAAAACTGTTTGAGAGCATTAAACAAGGATTGGCAAAAACACTAAAACAGCTAAGCATACGAAGCTCTGGAATACAGGACAAAAGTGTGCTTTTTATATATTTTGGCGTTTCATCCGTAAAATAATGTAAGCCTAAGAAACGCCATGGCTTGTCGAAAAATTGAGATATGCTTTCTACGGGAGCCCTAATAGCAATAATGATAAAACACTTCGATAAATCGCAGGGCCAGGCAAATAACAGTAAGAGGAAGTCAGGGTATAGAGAGGCCGAGGCAGAAATCTACGAAATAAGAAGACAAAGAAATTCAAAGAAGAGAATCCATTCGCATCTCCCTCAAAGAAAACCGTCGACATTATTTATCACTGTACCGCAGTTAATCTCGAGATGAGCTCGAGGATTACTAAAACGAGAGACTGAAGCAAGACTGGGGGCAATGTGAGGCAGAGGAGGTTCCATCGGATGGGTAATGTGGCCTTTTACACTCCAAGAAGATTATAACAGGAATTGGGGCTGCCATCGCAGGGAAAAGATGCTTCTTCTCGCTCTTGCTCTTTAACCCTCTCACTCCTTTCGGCCAATGACTCACGCCCCTGTAACTCGATGGCATGTTGTGACAAAAAGCAACGGCTTCCTCCACAGCCATATTCAATTCTACAAAACATTGAGTAGATTGATAATGGGAATAAGTCGGAATCCAGCGGATAATTTCAAAAATGGTGGGCCAACCATACGAGGAAAACAACAAAATTGCTGATATTTGTTTTCTGGCAGTTGTCAAACCAATAAAATTATTTTCAAAGAGATACTCCACCAACAATTCCCGAAATAGACCGCGGTCATGGGTCCAAATTGACTTAAGAAAGAGTCCGTTATTAAATGCAGTCAGTGAGGCCTCGGGACTCCTCTCCGATGACCCCTTTTAAAGTTCATATAAAAGTCGGATAATTGGCCAACCGAATCATAACCACAACATCGCAATAAGGAAACGAAGAGAACAGGGATATTTTGATAGCCCGATAAAATCGCCCTTATAAATCCGAAGGAACTCTCTAACGAAAATAATACAACGGGAGGGTTGCAAATGCAAATGAATCTCGAGCAAAGCGTCACATTGACTAACTTATGGCGGTGATAAATAAAATCGAATAAATAAAATGAATGTTTCGGAAAAAGAGAATTTCTCCGCTGTAAAACAGACCCGACTACGAAATAATTAAGAGCATGCGCAATTAACATGCTTGCGCATGTTCTCGTAAAGAGAAATTACTAAAGTAAAATAGTTACACTTCGTTGTCCCTTAAAGTGAGAGGTAGTTTTTGGACAGTGTTTACCACTATCTTAGGATTTATTGACTTATAGGAAAGTATTGTCGTTACCTAGGTGGCACTGCATTATAGATGATAGATTAATCCTGACGAATAACTTAGATAAAATTATGAAATGCTGCAATGATTGGCTATTAGAGCTAAATGTAGACGAATGTTCAGTAGTTAATTTCTACGAATGAAAATCTATTTTTAAAGATAATACGTATTTATACAGTCTCCGTGGGATAAACTTATTAAAAGTAGAATCGGATTATCTGGGAGTAACTTTCACGAATAATTTAACATAGAGTACCCACATCCATAATATATGCGGAAAACCACACGAATCGATTCAAGAATTCATATTTTCCACGAACGATACGAAAAGTAATCGATTAGAGAAATAGAGTCATTGTGCATGCATCCCCTGCCACACGCCGAAAGGCTGGCAGGGTACTTATATAGACACTGCATTACGAAATCAACCGATCATACTTAAAGCTACACTTCTTAAGGAAAAATTAATCAAAATGGCCATATTCAAAAACAAAAACATTGGTAAGTACCAACAAAAACAGCAAATACAAAAAAAACGAATTAAAGCTTTTCCACATGCTACGTTATACATATACTTACTAGACTGTAAATCCTTCAAAGTTTTTTTGAGCGTGGATCTAATTTGGAGCCCAATTTAGAAGAATAAAACATGAAAACAATTTCCGCTCCCTATGGAGAGTTATTTCCCATTGCGAAGGACCCAAAGAACTCATCCCTTTGAGCATTTGAGGCGAAAAATAGGAAACCAACGGACCAATACAATACACAAAGAAATGATCGGAGGAACTAAATATCTCAGTTGACGTAATGGAGAACTTTCGAAAGCAGGCTTCGTTAGCTGTAAAGAGATCCACAGGCGAGGTTTTGATGAAGACAAAGGAGGGAGATGACGGAAGAATGAAGGGATAAAAAAGAGCGATGGGTAAAGAGGGTTGTGGGATAAAGAATGCGTGCAGATGATGAGGGGAACCGCCAAAAGAGTGTTGGGATATATCAAGCCCTTCGCTGTATTTGTACAGAAGCAACAGTTTATCCGGGGCTCTTCGCCCAATCTGATGACAACCTAGATAACACGCAGAGCCCAAAATTATGAGTTTTTACGAAATGGTAACCCCTACCGGGTTGAATGCAAATGAATGCCGTTCGATATAATTTTTAAGTGTATACTTGAATCGTAACATAAAATTATAAACCAGTTAATTACGCAGCATATAAGAAATTAAATTACTTTTTTTCTGATCGTAGAATAATACTTCAAATTATGGCAACACATTCGCAGTATCTTTGAGAATTCAGAGGTATTCGAGTCACGCAGAAAACAACGGAATATAAGTCACAATTTCTACTCTTGTAGATAAAGTAATAAAATTAAAGTTAAAGTAAACAATAAAGCTATACATTAGGTGATCTAAGCTGAGGCAGTTACGTATTTATTCTACATACATATAAATATTATATCCTGAAATAATAAATGTTATACTATTTCTATCTTCTTTAAACGAAATAAAATAACACCTAAGGTTACTCAAGAATTGAGAGATAACAATTCTTTATTGTTTATATTGCATGTAAATAATATGACCTTCGGTCCTTCGCCAAAGTTATATTTAGCTCGCAAAGTTGAGAAAGAAAACGTCTAGATTTAAAACGTAAAATAAATTTCCCTAAAACAGCTTTATAAAAAGTGTTATAAAAAACGCAGGATCTGTCGTTACTTTGAAGAGTCTATTTCCGAATATAGAAAAGCCAAAGAACGCAAAAGCAAACCCAAGAGAACCGAAATACAAACGAAGAACATTAGAGGTCGGTTTGGCTATTCTAAAAGATCGACGCTCGTGGAAATCCTCTGATTCCCGTGACTCGTTAGGACACAAATATAGATCTCTAAATCTACTAATTTGTATCACTTATAGTGAGAGAGCAGAGTGAACGAGAAACACGCAGTCGTAGTTCCCAACGACTCATGGAGTGTATTTGAGGAAGCTTCGTAAGAAACGGGAGTGAGATCAATTTAGGACAAATGGGCGACAAGTGCAGAACCCAAATCATTGAACCACACGAGTGGCCGTGACCAATGCTTCCATTTGCTGCTTTCGACTCATGAGCCTGCACTTATAAAGGAAAAACACATCCGTGGCGACGGTTATTATCGAGTTCAACGCTCTAAACGTCAATTGCGGTCAATTAACTCAAGGAAAATGAATCACCACACGTCGTTCGCCAGGAAAAAACTCGGAATTTCTGACAGTAGTGGCAGAGGTGATCAGTTTGAAAAGAAATCGAACATAATTTAGCATTAAAAAATTCAATCGGCTTTCAAATGAAACATAACCTCGTCAATAAAGGAAAAATATTGGAAATACTACCGGGTTTAAAAAATCATAAATTTGGGAAAAGATATCTCCGTAAAAAATTACAACGCAATATTTCGCTTTCTAAAAATTCCTAAAAATAAATTATCGTGCGATATGAAAGATGGAATTAATTCAAGATGTTCAATGGAAATCATAGAGACATTGTCTCCCACGAAATTTATTTAAAAGTCATTTCCTTCATGAAGGAGACTTTTCCAAAAACACTTTTGGACAACTTTCCATTTTATTTTGTACTTTTTATCTCTTTGAGAGCTAATTTTTAAGATTTATTTAATTTTAATTTTTAATATGACCCACTCTCTGCATGGCTGTAAAGTAATTTATACTTTTCCTTTTGATAGGAAAATTGAGAAAATTACCTGAAATACTGAGAAGGTGCAAAATGACCTTATCTGTCGATGTACATACCTTAGTAAATATCTACGTTACTACTACGAGAAAAGGTAGCCATGATAATGTACGTGTTCGTTTATAAGAACTGGGTTTCTTTCCAATTCATGGTCTATGACTCAATGTAGATTGCATTTAACAACCTTAGCGAATTACCTAAACCAAATATGGATTAATGCAAGCGGTCTTTTCAACCAAGGGATGGAGCGAATAATGCCGTAGCGACAAGTTTCATAACCAACACAATATTGCGGTTGCTATTGGACAGTATACGGCCAAAAATTAAGTTTATACGGCCAATCAACGCTGTATCGTACTGATTGAGCAAAAGAGGAATAAAAACAGCAGTTGCTGCTTTGCTAGGGTTCTACGAAACTAGGCTAAGTATTAGCCTTGTTTTGAAAATCTGATTATTCAAACGCAGTTACGGATCTCTCGTGATATTAAACAATGGGCATTAATCTAAATAACCATTCATACAAAGGGCGAATCAAGAAAGTTAAATGGATTCGATATTTTCATAACTAGAGAATGCATTAAAAATATATTGCGACGTATTCCAGTGATGTTATCAAGTTTTTCTATCGAATGCTTCATATAACGCTTCACTACTTCTTAAGTTACAGTTCCGATTCTTGCGAAGTAGCGGTATGCACACTTATTGCAAATAGCTCTCGAACTAATTCAAGGTAAAATTATCATCCTCTTCAGCAATCAAACACCAGTAACTATATTCCGACAGAACTCTAAAACTATAAAGCAAATTTTAATACTTAGCCATAAAAAGAGAACATGAGGGAGTTTTACACGCTTTGAAACGTCTATAATGAAGGTAAAGATTTCATTCACGTTCAAAATAGTAATTTCTGTCGTGTTCCCCTCAGTAAAACAAGCTCAGCACTCGAAGAAAATTCAAGGCTGAAAGGAAATGGTAGAATTCGATCCCGGAATCATTCACCTTCCCAAGGGACGCATTCGGTTCGTCGCAGAACAAATGGAGGACAATGGCCCCCTATTAGCGGGCTGATCGTGCAGCAAAAATGGGAAAGGAAGGGGACCCACTAAGGTCTACGATATACATACGAACGCGGGGGAAGAATAGAGAAGGGCCCTCATGACGTGGATCAATGTGGACGACCGACAATAACAGTGTTCGCAGTATGTGAACCGGAGGCGAATGCAGACGGTATCGATGGATGCAGAGAGAGGCAATGGAGTTGAAAAAATAAATTCTCTCGTTGCAAATGACCCGTCGCGGATTTGACGGAGATTTTCTTGCGATGAAACGGAAGATGGAGTCGGAAAGTGGTACTGCATCGATACTTATCAAAATACAAAACATCGAATGATAAATAACACTAAGAGGAAATGTTGGCACTTCGATGATTTTGTTAATAATGGGCCACTGCAGATAACCACCCTAATGAGCGGCCGGCTCATTTCAATTCAATTCAATTTCATTTCGTCAATTCCGACGGATAAGGCCGATCAAGAAAAAGACGTAACTTCGTTGGAATTTATTTCATAATAATTGATTCGTTAGCGTTTTGAGGAAAGCTCCAAAAAGCCGTCGTCAAACTTGAGATAATCGAGAGATTTTAGACAGGAGCTGAAGACTGGATTGTTAAATGGGCTAAAAAACTGGAGCTAATAAAAGTATCATTAAAAATACAGATGGACACACAGACGAATCATTCTGTTACAGATAATCAGCTCATTATATAGAATTCAAAGCATGTTTTATGCTGCTATAAATTACCAATTTCAAAGTTTTTCATCGAAAGAGTCTCGGAAGTCTTGGCATTAAAAAAAAAAAAGAGAAAACGTCCTATGATTACCACATTATCTATCTAACATCGCTGACCATTGGAGAGTCAGCATCCCTTTTGCCTTTCAAGTCTTTTTCAATGAAGCAAAGCCTCATTTGTTTGTTTCACTCCAGAGGAGTTTTATGGATTGCGGACTGTCCACTCGAGGAAGGAGAAGCCGCATTCGCGTCTATTTGCATGGCGCACCCTCTTTCCTTTCTCGGGCGATTTCCGATTGACGATGGGAGGAGGTAGCGCTGCCTTTGGGGCGAGCGAAAGCGTTTCCGCTAAAAAGAAACCAACGGCCATTAAAATATGTTCTCCGCCGATGCGATTTCCTTTCCAGGTTTATTGTTTCGCGATCCTTGGATGGATAATTTAAATGAACGATCACGGGTAGTGTTTCTTGGTGACATGTGGGTAGTGTTTCTTGTTCTGAAACTAATCCAACGGTGATGTTAACGCGGGAAAATCTATTTGGGCAATAAATATAACCGAATGAAGTGAATACCAGCGAATGAATGACGACAAGATGTTATCCTTAACATTTTATTGATCTTATTCTCGTATAACTAGCTCATAATAAGTACCCGGATATATTATAATAAGGAAGGAAAACACTAAAATGCCAAGGTAATCGACCACAAAAAGTTGTTCAGCGATAATTATAATCAAAACACGCAAAAACAAAATACGTAATACGCATTTTATTGTATTGTATTGTATTTTGAAAGAGAACAGTTATTGAGCAAAATTATTTTATGAAACAATCGCTAGCGACCATTAATCATCGAAATACCTGACAATATTGAGCTCTTTCATAAAATATTTTGAAACCCGTGTAAATACCTTCCCTACGCCTTCCGGGGGATTTTAAGAACCCCTTCCCTGTAATATTTCCATTTCCCTTGCTGTAAAATGGAAATATTTTTCCTGTAACAAAAATGTTAGTTTATTTGCTCCTCAAAACCATTTTCTTTCTCATGCCACTTAACTTCTTAAAAAGCTGAATCTATTATATTTTACATTCCTGTTTTAATTCGGGGTGCATTATTCTGCATCAAATACTGACAATAGGTTAAATGCTAGGCGGGACTTTCTAGTCCCAAATTCGTCCAATAAAGACGTTTGTATCGCCAAATTACACCAAAATGCCAGTGCTCCATAAACGGCCAACTCCGCAACGGACATAACAAGTCTTGGCCTAAACCAATAATACCCAAGTAATCGGTAAAACTTTACGTAATCTTCCGCAGAACAAGCAGCCCTTTACTCTTCCCAATATCGTCAGGGGATAGCTAAACTCCTCTTATTTTAGCTAGAAAGCAAACAAAGCACTCGGTTAAAAATAAACCAGGGACAGCGAAAAACTCTTTCCAGCCACCTGCCAAGAGAAGAAAGTTGAAGAGGATGGCTCAAGACAAGAGAGGCAGCGAATGAGAACTTCTCAAAAACCTCCAATCTTGGCTTTTCGAGTTTATTCGCCGGGGGGCGCCCAAGGGCATCAAATATATTGTATGTACATAAGACACTTTTGTCCCACAATGTGCCCGGATAAAAACTTTCATCAAGACCTTCCCGCAACATCGTCTTAATTTTCACTCTCCGAAGACGCAGGGCGCCCGCACCAAGGATCCGACCCTTCCCAAGGACGAAGCAAGGCCCTGCTTCCGGTGAGTTCAGAGGTCGCGTTAAAGGACTTCATCCCTGTCCCCCTATCTCCTAAATCTTGAAGGGAACGCATAAACAATGCAGGGACGTATGTTTCCTAGACAACACTTGTGCGCGCCAGACGTGGACGAAAAAAGGTCGAAAGCAGACGGCGGAAGTGGTCCATGCGAGACTCTGGTGGAATAGTCACTCAGATAAGAATCCGGACAAAGAATTCTCGAGAGCGCCAATGGATTCATGTCGAAGATTAATCGTCGAGATAATAATTTCATTTCCTCAGTCTGCATTTGCGAAAGTTGTTGCGGGATGAAATATGAGAGAATGCAAGTGGCGCGTGTTGGCCCTGGTCGTTAGCTCGTCAGGGGCGGATTAAGAGCAGGTGGGACCTCAAGCCATGGCACGTTACGTTAAATAATAAACATTTATCAATTTCTGGGAAAGGGGGCTTTATTTACGAGGTAGAAGGAATACTAATGATGAAATATGAAACATGCATCGCAGTATCTACCGGTGGAGAAATTGCACACGTATTAGCGGGAGTTAAAAGAAAATTTCAAAATCAAGTTCTTTCCAACAGCGCTAGCAGCTATCACTTTAATTCTTAAGACTTTCTAGTCATAAATCGTGACGCCATAATTAATTATTACCTTCTGCTGCAATAGTCCCCTCAAAAAAGCACACTTTAGTGAAATGCATGTAAGTTTTAAGTTGAGGCATCCTCATCATGAGTGAAAACAGAACGTTTGAATATAGTACGTTTTCATCACTTCTCCGAGATATTCGTGTGCGATGAAATTCGTTAGTTCTCGTGGTCATCCGCGACATTTTTCTGAACCGGTTCAAGTAAATTCCACAACCGTGAGAAAGGTCGAGCGAATATTTACGACAAAGCTGTTCTTGTTACTTTCGATCGCCACAAATACTATGTAGAACATTTTATTCGCATAATGCTAAGTAAATGCAACGTATTATTTATTTATCACAGTAATAACATGTACTGCGAAATAATTACTTGAATAAAATTAAAAACGATTTTAGCTTCTTGTTGAGATATTAATGTAGCAGGAAAAAAATTGATAAAAATGTCGACATCGTCAACACTTTCAGCAAATCATAAACTTCTAAATTTCACTTTAAAAGAAGAGGCAATTAAAAAATAACTTATCCATATCTATAATAAAATTGTTCCAATGAAATAATTTCAAAAAACTACAGGCACATCTTCCTAACAGAGAGCTTCAAAGTCAGCCGTCCATTCTGCTGTCCTTTGGTTCCCTCCTGAAACATCCACAAAAACCCTTCACCAAAGGGAATAAAACAAAAAATAGACTGGTCCGAAAATAATTTCCACCCAGACTACTCAATAACCTCGACTTTACGGACTTCCCTCGAATAAAATCTCCTATTAACGTGCGCCAATATCTTACGCAAAACCCATTCGTCTTCCGCGGGGCTGCGCCAAGGCGAAGAGTTGAGGCGCCTTCAATGAAGAGATGGCCTCGAGGCGCCAAGCGGCCAAGAGATCGGAAATTCACGCGAGCGCAGGTCGAACGGAAAAAAATAAGACGATCACGAAGCGGAGATGTTTACGCGTCGATATTCACGCCGCGTAATGTCACTTCCGGCTGCCGAATGGGCGAGAGAATAATGCAGTACCGCCCGGGACGGAAGTAGACGGGGGATTAAAACCACTGCCCTTAGTGACTGAGTGTCACGAATCGGAATAAACGGTGACGAAGGAAATGGGGACCGTAATTTGAAATATGTGCGCCCTAAGGGTCGAGCGTATGTGCCGCTTATAGTGCGATTGAGAAGCTCTTCGAATGTTAAAGGTGTGGTCACTAAGTTGTAATGAATGTCCCTGGTACGGAATCTATTACACGAACGATTTGTATGGAGTACTGAAAAATTAATCCTGAATAAATACTTCAAAGCCTCTCAGAATACGAACCAACAAATGATCGTGGATAAGCTCAAGCAAGGCCTTCCTGAAAACATCAAAAAGAGCAACGCAAAAAGATGGAAGAGAATGAAGGACAAAACAAAGAAATTCCTATATATGAGGCAGAAAAACAAACGCAATTATTTAAGTCCATGAGCATTTTTTCGGCGGTATTATATAAAACCATACGTGATGGATACTGTTTATTGACGAGCAAAGTAATGTAAAAGATATGATGGGAATGATTAATAGTTTAAACGAAATAAGATACGATTCAAGTCAATTAAATAGTGCGAACATATGTTTTAATACGTCTATTATTTAAATCTTTTCCGCGGATAATTGGTGCAAAAAAGAACCATAAATCTGAGGCGGTGAATTTCACTCCCAAAGTAATCTTCGATTCTGAATGAGTGATTAGGAAGGATTATTTATAGTAAATGGAAAACATGTTTACAAATAACAACAGCAATTTTGGCTACAAACATGTAATATAAGTGAAAAATCGGCATTTGAATGGAAGAAAAAAAGACAGAAAATGTAGGTCGATCGAAATTTAAAACATCTCTCGCTGCTATATTTTGCAATTGAAACCTGTCTTACCGCCGTCTTCGAACTGCTGCAGCCAAATGTAAAGTTCCTCCAGGTCCACTACGCTCTCCTTTATGGTGAGGTCATCGTCTTCTTCAGCAAAGGAAGTCATGCTGCCGCGAATGCTGGGACCGCACAAATACTCCCTCTTAAATATTGCTTAAGGTGTCACACACACGCACAAACCTCTGATACGCGACAGATGGCTAGTCAAAAAGATCCTTCTGCTAAATACACAGCCAGATTTCGAAGGAAACTGCTGGGGTTCTACGATGTGAGTCAATTGTCAACCGCTAAACAATAGCGTCCCTCACGAGAATACACGCTGAACAAAATTCTTTAGGGGAAATCCACTATATTACTGACATTGATAACGGATTAGATAAACTGAACCACTAGCGGGTAATCAGATTATGAGGAATCGGGATCCTATTGCCTTTACGGTAATATTTGAGATGTTTATTGGGTGTGGAAGGGGTTCCGGCAGGTCGATAGGGAAAGATAATGCTTCCCAAAATAAAGATTTGTTTATTCCGAAAATGGCGGGTGAAATATGACAAAGGATGTGGCAGATTGATGGACGGCAGAGAAAAGGGAAGACGCGGTGATGGAACAATGCGGAGACCATAGGCTATCCACAATATATCCACTATACCAGATGAAATGAACACCCGAAACATCAGGGTATAAAAACCCCGCTTTTATTCCCGAATCTGCAAATGCCAAGAACGCAACCACAGAAACGCGCGAATGGATCGAAGGTCGGCGTCGCCCACAAAACCGAGCCTCGCCGCCGCCGCCTTTCGGGTCAATTCGCCACAATCGGATGACAATTGTCCTGCTTCACTCCGAACCACGGCAGGTTATCATTTCCCAGTGTTCCTCGCTTTTCCCACGGAAAGAAACACGCCCATTCACCGCTACCGGATCGTAACGGGCGCCTCTTTGGCTTCGGGGACCCGAGACTAGAAAGAACTTCCAAAATTATCCCCCCGATTGGGAAAGCGGGTTCGGGGCGGCAGGTGGAATTCCTCCGGAGCCTAAATGAGCGATCGGCGACTGCTGATGGCGCCTCCCATCCCCACCATCCGAAGGCTAAACGTGCCCACGCGCCTAATCTGCATGTGGAATGTAAACGTTCGTTTTTTCCTCTCAGAAATGATGGGAAAAGGGGGTGGATAGGAAAGAGGTCGCAGATCGACGCACTCCCACGGACGACCTTCGCGAAGGAGGTGATCCCACCGAGAGAAGACCTGTCGGGAATGGAAATTGTAATGTTCTCGACGGACGCCCACTGAAGAGGACCTGCTAGTGACGACGGTGAGGGGCGACGGGAGGGCGTGGGCCGGCAACGGCCGATGGCCGTTAACCTTCGCGCTCTTTTTCGACTGATCTCCAAATATTTTTGAGGCCGGTGGGCGGAACCGCAACGAGATGAAGCTGAGATGGAGATCCTGTTCTCAGAACGTCCCAATGGAGCACTGAGCGGAAGGCCGGCGATGACAGGGGTTCGAACCTCTTATCGATCCCATCCCCTACGCTCAGGGATCGCCCCAAATCACTCCAAATGCCTCCCCTATTTTTCCGGCCGAGTTCTGTCCATCACAGCGAGTTTATTGGTCCAGGCAACACCAAAACTATTCTGAGAGGGCACGATCTTCCTCTGACAAGTGGAACAGAAAGGATCACACAATAAATCCCGTGCGAAATACAGTCGAGCTTCACTCTTCTACAACCAAATGTAGCAGGCACACTTCTTACGACTCGCTCCCAACATATCCACTGCAAAGTATGCAGATGAAGTTAATGAACACCTCCGTCGACGTTCACCGAGGGTATACTCATACCGCCCACTTGGATACAAAACAAAATAAAATATTCCGACGTCCGAAGACCGGCCTTCCCGCAAGTGCGCTCAACAGAGCGATTCCATGGAGGAACCAGTGTTTCCGGGGACGCCCCCTTCCCTCGCCGGAGGCTGGAAGGGCACCGTGCACATAATAAAAAGGCCACAGCACGAAACGTGGAGCGAAAGGAGAGAGGCCGGAGGGGGAGGCGTTATTATGTGCTGCTGCTCCCTCGACACCCGCTTCCCTGCGACTGAGCCGGGAATTGCTGCGGGATTGTTACGGGAGGGGAGGCGGCCTGAGAGTGGGGGGCCTTCCGCTCCTCTCTCACTTTGCCTCCCTAAAACCCCGCCCAGGGCTGTCCCCCTCTGCGTATCCGTGGCTCCGCCAGACGAATCCTCCTTCCGCATCTCCCACCCACACCCGCACGCTCCCAGACTCCGCGCCGACGTACCTTTCTGCACTCAGTCTCCCCTTTTTCCGCCCTCTCTTTAACGATGCGAAAAAATTCACCTGTTTGAGATGCGCGATTGCGCCGCGACAGACTCATCTGCCGTTCGCATGAAAATGTCGAGGGCCTCATTCATCGAGTGATGAGAGTACTTTCAGCCACCGATTGGTTCTGTGCCAAACGGGTGACGTCATCAAACGGGACGCTGCGAACCGAAAATCTTGATCGATGAGCAATTTACGTAATTCCAGGGTGTAGATTTCATCCTGTGTCCCTTGAAGTTAAGAACACGTTTGTATTTCTGGTGACGTTCGCTATCTTAAAGAGATGCCACCAATTCGAGGCGATTGTATTGCTAACAAGTCGCTAAATACACGGTTTAGGAGAGGAAATAAAATTGCAACAATCTTAGAGAAGGAAAATTTTCTAAGAGAAGGAGGGGATACGCCGGAAATTCCATATAATCTATTGACCTCTCAATATTTTAATTTTTTAAACGTATTTACAGCAAAATTCCAAGGAAAACAACGCTAGTATTTCTTTTTATGACCTCATCGTTGAATTTTTTACGACTTTAAATAAATCCGATGAGCTGATCCGCGGAATAAATGGTGGAAAATCCTTTCCTAATCATCGATAGACTAGGAGCTTGTATAACTCTCTAGACCTTATAAACGATAAATTGATCAGCAGAATAAAACGAAACGTAAGAGGAGACTAAAATTGATTTGAAAGTTTAATAATAAATAAATAATTTGAAAGTTAAAGTTCGATAGAATCAAATTCGCAACCCTTAATCCCGTTTAAAATGAAATGTTTGAATTTCTGTGGTTTTAATACACGCCTTAAAATTGAAAGAAAAGTCACTTTTGCAATAGATGGATTATTTCCTTACATCCGAGACAATGAGCATTAGATAAAAAAACAGATTCATTCCCATTATCCTGAGGCTAAGCTAAGACGAGACGTTCGTTAGAGGAAAAATGAGAATGCAAATACAACGGATCGCCAATCATCTCCGAACCACTCAACAGTCTTCCTTTGTAATCACCCAACGGACCTTCTCTTCTTCCACCAATTACTGCAATCATAATCGTCTTCCCTCAGCGCAAAAATCATCCCAACCCAACCCTTCCATCAACCGATCTTTTTCTTATAATGATAATAATCTTCCTGGTTCCCTTGTCCTCGCCTTTAACAGGTCCCTTACTATTCATGAGTAGGCATCGACGAGGGTCTCTCCCTATTTTTCTATTCAGTTCTGTCCTACCTTCGGAATAACTCCACCCCACTTCCTTCCGCGGTACTTCGGGATGAAAAAAGGAACTTTCTTCTTTTCCCAGCAAAACTCATCTCTCTCGTTAGGGGAATACGCATTACATGAGCTCTCCCTCTTCGCACATTGGGCGGGCTCTTTTTTATCCGCATCGTTTGAGAGGAGAACTTTTGCGTTTGGAAAAAAAGACAGAGAGAAGGTCCCTTTTTCGCGACTAAATTGAGTTTCGTTTGGGTTTGAGCTCCGCTTTCTGAGGAATCAGATTCCTGCGTCTCAATTTTTCGAATTAAAAAGTTTGGCTTTTTCCTTCCTCCGAATATATTCCCTGGCTGTCTTGAGCAGTAAAACGAAGGGGATGGATGTTACACCTTCCCGGCATTGTTACACTCACGCTAGCGGAACATGGAAGCTTTCCGGGTGCGGTTTTCTAACTGAACTTTTTAATTGACTTCATATTCTTTGAATTCATAAGGTGGTTTTTATAACGTATTTCGCATACATTAACATGTTCCGCAGAAGGATTTCTATTTTAACATCTTTTATCAATATTATAGGTAGATTCGCTTTTTACAGACCACTAAGAAGATGTTTTAAAGCTGGGAATAATCCTAGCCAAACCATTACCATTTTTACGAAACCGCAAACTTTTATTTTCTCTGCTTACATCTCATCTTAAATTCATTTCTGTTGTAAACATTTTGAATGACGATGGATTAGTTAGAAGAGACTACTTATTATTAATTAATTTATTTTGTTATAATATTGTTTAGTCACGATAAAACATTATTTATGCATCTAAAGAGTGGATAACTAAAATTGACCTACCATGCGAGATTAATGTGACTTTTCCATACAAAAATGTAATGTAAGACTAATTTACTGATGATTTTTTACGTTCATACCACTAATTTGCGGGTCTTGTTAAGTATGAGTGTTAACCTAGCAACGCAGAAGCATACATTCAAATAAATCCTGGAAAGGATATAATTTGTTCATTTATATATATACCTACTAAGTTACCTTCCTTTCCTTTATCTTTATTGCTATAAAAATATAATTCATCAGTAAACTTCGAATTAACGCTCTTCGTTGAGGAACCGTTATTTTGGATATATTTTTATAAGACAGACACATTTTAAGGCTAACACAAATCAAATGATACTCTTTATCAAATTATTTGAGAAAAATTCAATTGAAGATATATTTTATGTCTCACTTATTCATAAAGTAAACGAAAAGAAAATAAGATAAATGAGAAAACAGGATTTCGTATTCTTCTCGCTTATTAAATGACGATCCACGACATTCCGTCATCTCATATCGATCGAAAACAAAATTTAATACGACCAACAAAGTTACGATAGAGGTATGTAATGAGGAAACAGACGCTTTACAATCACCTGTACATGTATTCTGTTATCAAACTGATCGAATTCTGCAGTGAAGCAGAATACTAAAAATAGACACACAAAAAAATCACTTGAGGCGTAAATAGAAAAAATGTCGCAACAAAGCAAATTCAAAATTAAAGAGAACAAAATATTCACAACGAAATTTGGAGCAATGTTTTCATCTCAGAGGAGATCAAAAATACATCCGACCAATTTCGACACGTATTTTCGCATGGGAAAGGATATTTATCCACCTTTCGAAGGTCGCTCAAATAAAAGCGACTCAGAAAGCAGGGTATTGAGACACGCCCTGCCCCTTAAAGAGTGGTCCTTGAAAGTATCCCACGTGACCTGATTTCCACTAGGAGTAGGAGGAGGTCCGCAAACCCTCACTTGCCTCGAGAAAAAAAGAGGGTAAGAGAAATAAACAGCCAATGAGGACACCCACAGGGGCAACTTCCACAAGCCCACGCTTAGTGCGTTTCTTACAAGCGTTAGAAAGAAAGACCAGATTATGCTGGCACCTCATCGCTCCATTGATTAAAAAATGAAAGAAAAACAGCGAGAGAATGTTGCGAAAACAAGCGACAAGGTGAAAAAATATGCGACGATAAGTCTTAAGTTTGTATCTATAATTCGCGTAATCGACAAAGCAATCTACTTCAATTAACGAAGTCCACTCGAAATGATTTGATGTCTGAGGAATAAATATGATCGATGAATATCCAGGGAAGGATAAATATCACATCACGAAGGGATGTTTCAAACACAAAACAATTAAATTGACTCCTTCTGATACCTCTCATCTTGACAACGACAATTATATCCAGAAACTGGAAACTCTAAGAATTGCATTCTCGCTCAAAAGAAGATGGCTGAAATTCCCTTATATCGAAAATATGTCAAGTAGAATAAAGAAGGAATTTATTTATATACTAACGTTATACACGAAGATTTTCGGGATGACATGTTTCCAATAAACGGAAGAAAAGAATCTGAACCCCATAACTTCTGAGATAGTCGGATTAATATAGAAATAATTATATTGCTATAGACAATAAGGATAAACCTAACGACCCTGAAGTTAAAGAATTCTTAATTTGGGAATAAAAATAGCTTCCTGAGAAAATACGGTAAGAATAGAACATTTTTAATACCGTCGATGTCTCTAAAATTCTTTTATCCATCAAACAAAATAAAGGGCCATGCAACTTATTATCTCACCCTCTAGAGAGCTATGAGATTTGCATCGCACAGGGAATAACTAATGTAACTTCATTAGACAACAATACACCCATAATACGAAGGAAAGCATCCATTATTTAGGATAAATCCATGCTTGGTCATGAGATGTGATCATTTCTCATTTATTCCCCTCAAACATTTGCGCACTAAAAGTATAAATTTAAACAATTTTTTTGATTCATCATAAATGACATAAGCCTCTCCATTACTCAACGCGTGACAAAACAGAGTATACATAACACGCAGACCTGCTGGGAAAAACCGCCTTAACACAGATTCTTCAAACGCAGGGTTAAAACTTTCAACAGAATAGTTTTGAACCTCCTGTCGTTAACCTAAATATAAATAGCCTTCTCATTGGTATGAAAAAGGGACAGCCGGAGAGATAGAGGAAGAGAGAGAGAAAAATTTTGACTCCATTCCAAGTGGTAAATAAGAGGAACGAAAGACTTTAATTGAGGAAATCTCGACACCCACAACAATATGAAAAGAATGCTACGGACGCACCTTGTCGCGCTAAATATGGCTACAATCACTTCTCGATGGGTACTGAGGTACACGATTTAAAGAAAGGTTAAAGTTGTCGCGAGAAGGTAGTGAGAGTTGTGAAAGAGAACGTGTCCCACACGCTCCGTGTATTCACGTACAAAATAACTTGTGCTTGTCAAGTTGTGAAATATGTCAACCCTCGCAAGCGCCTATTAGAAGAAATGCCGAGGCGAGATGATTATTTTAAATACACTTGCTTCCACTTTAAGTGATTAAAGAAAATCTCTCAGCGACCCACATCACCCACTCTAAGGATGGAAATGTATGCATGCTGATGCCCAATATTATAAAGTTGCTGCAATTACTGCATACTCCCTTTCTTGTCCACAAAATCTTAAGGGGGAAATTCCCCTTCATACCCGTCATCCTATTTCCACATTTTAAACTCTTCACAGTTTAGCAACAACTTAATTTAGCTCTAACAACAAAATAACGATACATCGCCACACATGGGTAGCAAATCCTTCCTTATTTGTGGTGCCACATTGTGGAACACAATTCCACATAATAATCAGCCTCCTCTTTTAAACGATTAATTCAAATTCAGTGTATTCCTTCATCTTGAACTGACTATTGAATCGTGAAAGTTTTTATTGATTTTTTCCTGGGTTTTCGCCGGTATTTTCTACCCCAATACTTGAGTAGGCGTTTTCCTGCATCGTGGCTTTTTCACCGTAAGCCTTCAGCCGTGGAGTTCTTTCCCACAATCTAAATCTTTCATACACACTTATATATTATAATATATTTATATATTAATTTACTTCATTTTATTTTTATATATAGTTATGTTTTAGATATGTTTATTTTACTTGAGTTGTAAAGTTGCTTGAGTTTTTAAAGTATTTGTGAGTTTTATATTAAAAATTCAGAGGTAAGGTGTAATAGAGGCCCATTGGCCTAACCTTGCCGAAAGGGTTAAATAAATAAATAATTACTAGGTTAATATCAACAAAAAAATATATATATATATTATACAAGTATTTATTTTAAAAATTAGCCGTCAAATGGCGTTTTAATGGAGACCCCTTCCTTGGAGGACAAAATGTTCACCTATCGAATTAATTAAATAAAAGATTTTCTATGGATGAATATATTTCTAAAATATAGGAGATATTTGCCTTCCAATGAAACCTCTTAAGCATTGGTGTTGTACATACTTCTCCATCATGAAAAGAGCTTGAAGATACAGTTACCGGGCATTTACTATAATTGTGGACAACAAACAAGAATGAATTCTCAAACGACTTAATTTCCGATCCGAAGAGAAAAATCGAAGATAAAAATCGTAGTGAACATAGCATATTTCAAAAGTTATCATTTAATCCATATCTACAAAGTTAGCGCTGAAAATTAAAAGTATATAAAATTATAATTTACAGAATGGACCACTGCAATTTACAGACATATGCGCGGACAGGGATTTTGAATTAATAAATTTTGATTCACACATATACAAGGGAAAAGTAAATAACGGAAGAGCCGTGCGACTATATTCCAAGGAATAACGGGTGTGAAAAACAGCGTCATGACTGGGACTCGAACCCAGGTCTCCCACTTTCCGGGCAGGTATTCTCCCAGTTCCACTAATGTCGCTATTTTTCACACCTGTTATTCATTGTCATACAGATACAGTCGTCCATGGGGACGAAATAAAAGAAGGAGAGCGCGTTTTTGTTTTTAACTCCACAGCTCACCAAGTATGTGCTTTGACAAAAGGAAGTAAGTGTTCCTACGATAAGACGACGCAAACTGCGAACCACCTTAAAATGACATTAATCGCTTACTAGAACATTATCAAAGCATTGCCTTTTTAAATTTCACACACAATCCAGATTCCTCACTTTGCAGCGATATAGCCGTTGGATGAAACGAAAATCATGGGAAGATAGTAACGAGTGCCGAAAATGCAGTGTGTGATAGTCGAGAGCGCCCTGCCCTCTGGGCGGATAATGGGCCACACCACGTGCGCAGCGGGAAAATAGACGGCGCTCTAATGCGCGAACACGCTCCATTGACACGCTGAGGGACTCCCTTAACTGAAACAACAACATTAACGAGGGACCCACTCTTATTTTCGGAGGAGACCTCAACATGTAAGTAACTTGTCTAATATGCTTCAATTTCAAATCAAAAACAAAACAACGAAATACGATGAGACGTTGAATATGGGCCAAAGGAGGGTCATGATGATTTCGAAGGACCAGCATTTGCCAGGGTTAAGACATGAAGCTTTAATTAAAACCAGACATACTCGTTTTTCCGTGAATTGTCCAGAGTTATCACGAAAAATGACATTGTTCTCGTTTTGCGGCAAATGAATAACGCACTTGGAATACTGTTCCTTCACGATGAATACATAAAATAACTGTCCAAACTCGATCCCAGGATTGGGGATCGAGTTTGGAAAGTTAAAAAAAGCTTTGCCCATCCAACCAACCAATGCGTTATATCTTCATCCAGTACATGAAATATCCAGCAGATACAAATGGTACGCAAATTAGGATATTATCATCGACTGCACGTAAGAATAAATTAGGCAATTGTGGCAAAGGCACTACGAGGTGATTAATTTCAAAGTCCACAAAGAAAGAGTCATGTGCAACGTTATTTGGGAGTAAAACCAAACAGGCGATTGACATAGACGGAACTTCCTTTTGAGCTCAACAACTGGTTTTGCAGCCAAAATAATGGCGAAACTGTCACAAAAGAAAGCAGGTTTAGAGGTGTATTTATGAATTGGCGAATAAAATGGAGAAAGTAGTTGAAATATTAGCTAAAAGTTACAGCATCGGAGCCATGCGACGTGCTATCCGGGGAATGGATTTTCGAATCGATGCAAAGTATAATTATCTGGAGTGCCTCAATTAGGGCTGAATACGTAAGATTAGGAGAAGGAGTATATGACGGAGATGTGATTTGAACACGGCAATCACGGAAGTTAACTTTGATCAGCCATTATCTAATACGCTTCCTAGTAATTTTACGAATTTCGGGTTTTTTGCGAGGCGCGGAATGGCTTTGTGGAATTGGCTAAGTGGAACGAAGTAAGAAAAGAAAAGATTTAATCTGTTCCTTAACCGAAAATCGATTGACCGCTCATTAGGGTCTCATTAGACCCGTTAGGGATATTGGTGTAAAACACTTATATCCCTAACGCCACGCGCCATTGGCGGTTTGCAGGGCTTAAATGTAAATATGTAAATGTAATATTTTCATTTAAACAGTAATCTGAACAGTAGGTAGGGTGAATTCCCTACAGCCGTTTCGTAATGTAACCCACACCCTAGCTTTCCATTATATTTACCTAAAATTACCTCCCTCCCAAAAACCTAACTTTTCAGCCTCTTTCGATGAAAATCACCGTTTTCCGATATTGCTTGTCCTTTCTCTTCGCCTTCCAAAATTCCAACTGCTTGATCCTTTCTCATCGCCCGTGCTTCGTACCGATTCCTCCAGTCAATACTTTCACCCCACAGTGGAATTTTGCAGACGAGTTGGGCATGATTATCACTGGAAATTCGTGAAGGAAGCCACCTCAAACAAGACCGGAAGAAGCGGATATCTTTGTCCGATATCTCAATGACACCGAATCTTTACTTACATTCAGACATAGAGCAGCGCTCCGGATGTAGAGCAACCCGTATGTTCTGTTCATATGAACTCATGTATTAGTTCCTTCAACTAAAAATTAATGGAGCCGCTTGATCAATCAAAACTTGAGTAAATTCTTCACATCTCTGCAACATTCCTTGTCAGAAAACGTAACTTGGTTAATTTTTTCCAAAATTGTTACAGATGTTTTTCATTAATACAATTTAACGTGACTGTTATCGTATTTTGAACATCCATCACTTTTCCGGAATTTTAAACAGGTTATCAAAACACAAATTGTAGGTAGGTTCACCTTCGAAATTCATTCAAGCCAACGGAAGTACTCGGAAACTTGAGCACTTCCATCCCTTAAGAAAACATTAAAACATCTGCTTTCTCCGTTAGATATTGAAAATAATGTTTCGCTCGCTTAAGAATACATTTCAGCACCTTCTTTAATAGCTCTCAGTAAAGTACTTTTTCGGAGTTTCAATTTAGACATCTCACGATTGCTCGCCAAACAACAGTTGAATTTTAACGCAACCTTAAGCGATGTTTTAGGACGGTATCAATGTCAATTGGAATATTTCATGAGCTTCTGGTTTTTGTTAACGATAGTCTAGAAATAGAAAGTAGAAGCTCCGCGGGAGTTTTCCACGCTCTGGAACGTATGCTAAATAGAGAAAAATAAACTTCAGAAGTGACGAGTGAGGAAGAAAGGGAAGGTTTAATTTTGAAAAGTGCTGTTTAAGGGTTTCGAAAAAGGCTTTTAAAATGGAAGTAAATGGGATTGACCCCGCAAGGCCGAATTCCTTATAAGGTCCTAATTGACGAGCCACTCTCTCGACCTACATATAAAACCACTTATCGATTTCTTTTTTCGCCTGTTGCTTTCCATTGCCGCTGGTTATAAGGGCGCACATGGCAGAAGATGGCACATTAAAAGAACTGATGAATATGACAGATACTCTTCTTTGGATTTTGTCACGGATGATTGACCTAACGGTCAAGGATGCCAGATTACCTGTTCGGCGAAATCTACGGCGTAGCAGAATAAATGGTACCCTAATGGTACCATGGTAATGGTCCCTACGAAATGTTTCCTGCCGTATAATACTTTAATTGGATGGAAATGTATTTGACTTCCATTAAAAATTAATATAAAGAACGATATAGAA
Source organism: Ladona fulva (assembly GCA_000376725.2). Lineage (NCBI taxonomy): Eukaryota > Metazoa > Arthropoda > Insecta > Odonata > Libellulidae > Ladona > Ladona fulva. The sequence goes on from KZ308790.1 coordinate 254,109, forward strand.
AGAAAACCCGTATTCAAAAATCTCCAATGGACGAAATCTTCACAAACACGAAAGAAACTCAACATAATTTTCTAATTCGAATGTAAATATTCTATTTTATTCTATAATCAACTAATTGTTTGCATAGTGATTATTTCTTTTTACTTTCGGAAGTTTTCTTTTCGAAGATTACCTAAGAAAAATCGCTAATTTTCACCTTCATTGTTTTCAGGCACAAGACCCCCCCTAGTTGAAGACCACACACACTCAATGGAACCCCATCATAAGACGGGACGGAAATGTCGACATTTAAATTCACTCTTATATTACACCTGATTTTATGATTGTATTATTTCATTTCTGTGTTTTCGCAGGTTTTTTTCGCTCCCCTTCTTATGTGAGCGTTTTCCCGCACCGTGGGATTTTCTCTGAAAGCCTTCAGCCGAGGAGTTTTTTCCTCGCAACCCTATTCTTTACTTTTAACTGTATTTTTTAATAATTTTTAATTTCTGAAATTCTATGTGAAATGTATGACTTCAGAGGTTAGGTGTAAGAGAGGCCACCACTTGGTCCTAACTTCGCCGAATAAAGAGTTCTATAATAATTATTATTATTAATTCAAACTAATTTCAAGATTACCGTGCTTGAGCGAATCTATGGCAATACTGTTTTATTACGTAATTTTATTAGAAATTTACCATTGTTGATCTCCAAATAGATTTCCAACCTAATAATGAATTGTGAAGAAATCTTAATGTGTTCGCATTTACATTTTTGCTTATTTTTTTATCATCTGCAATACTAAATAATAAAATGAAATCGTACGTATTTAATTTTTATAGCTAACATTAATTATCACTCGAAATTGATTTACCCCTCTTCCTAAGGGGTCGTTTTAAAAATAGAATTGACTTAGATTTATGTAAGTTAAGTACAGTAAGAGTATTTCCATCGTAATAGACTTCTTAATCTTTAATAAAACGCACACTTACAATGAAAATTAGCAAAATAACAATTCGTCTCTTCGGAATTATTATTCGCGAAATGAAGTGGTAAAACGTGAGCAATATTTATATCGCATAAAATACACGTTATTCAAGAAATACGCTTCCGTAACATTCGATCAAACGCCGACTCCAATTCTAAAGAAATCGAAAAAAATGGCGCATTAAACGTACAAGAGCGAAGCAATGAATCGTATGGTATAATACGGTCAATAATTCAAGGCGGAGCCATAAAATAAAAATCGATTTCATCCGCTTAAAAAAGCCTTGAGGTATTTACCAGGACGATGCTGATGCATCATTTTGTGTTACAGCTATCGTACGTATGTGATAAAAAGGCTCTCGGCGTCTGAACTGTGGTACCTTAGAGCTCTAACACTGGTGCCAAAGGTAGGGGCGGAAAACATGAGATAACCACTTCCATAAAAATATACTAGAGATATTTCCGTATGCAAATAAAAGGAAAGCCTGGATGTCGGGCGTATGTCCGGGCAGCAGAAGCTCATTCGCAGCAGAAGGGACACACGGAATCTCCCGGATTTTGGCTATTCTCATTAATATTACGGAATGGAGTATTTTTAATTTTTCATTTTGATGAAAAAATATATCATTCATATACTATTGATTCCAGGTTTTCAGATTCCAGGGAATGAGAAGACAGGCGCAGGATGGAAAGGTTTGGAGAACTTCAGCTGAAACCTGTCCCAGGACAGATCTACTATGATGATGACTATTGATTCAGCCTAGTTAGGATCAGTTGTTAACTTACATTTCCTAAATAGAGTTAAAGTAGTAAATAAAATTAAAAATTACACTTTTTGATAAATACGGAAATCAAGATGTATTTGACTGCTTTTCTTTAATTAAGCAATCAGTGGATGGCATCAAATCCGAAAACTAGGTACCGGTCAAACTCTTTAGATTCTTGCCCCATCTTACTTATATTATATGGGTTATTCTATGGTTGGATATACGTTCATTGTAAAATATTAACAATCAATTTTCTTGACGGGGAACAAATATTCACCATTAATCACCGCGATACAAATATCACAGCTTTTGAAAACATATCCTTAAAATGTATAACTTTCGACGAAAGAAAATTTCTTCTGGAATGTATATTTACATGAAGTAGGAATGTCCTAGAATGAAACATTCGCTAGTTGGTAGTCCCACACATAATTCAAGCCATAGTTATCTTTATCATCAGAAAATTGCTCTTATCGATTTAGGAGATCGCGAGCGAAATTTACACTCCGTGAAAAGGACCCGACTGCCCCGAAATCGCTCGCTCTCGAATCTGCCCGTTTCACGACGGCCCAAACCAAAAAAATATCCCATGATTAATGGCTCCACCGTTCGTAAGGTAAGCGGCCAGTGACCTATTTCGGAAAGCATTGTGGTCCACCTTTTGGTGAACTCCAGGGTGTGTGGATATTAATCATGCGCCTCCCTCGCGGGAGAGTAACGATTCCATTGTCAGTCATGGCCGTGTCCTCCGCTGCATTTGCCGTTGGATGGATTTAAATCTCTAGCGGTCCACGAACTTCATTTCTCTCCGATGCTGAATTTTTAGACTTCTTTGAACTTCTGGCGGATGGCGATTAGTCTCTTTTCTGAAATATTCATGATCACGATGCTCCACCACTTGTTTCTCAACTTGGTGGCGACTTTTCAAAGTGACTCGAGAAAGATTCGAGCGCTGCTAGTACTAATGGGCACGTCATCTTCTCGACAAATCCGATTAATTAATACAGCCGATCTCAAAGACCATTAATTCCAATTCGAATCCTATTTTCATCGAAAGACCGCACCTTTTTAAGTACGTACTTTATGCCGCATATGAAAAAATCAAGTCGCACTTTGGGGGCATACTCCTTAAATTCTAATGACTCAATGTTTCACTCCACTTCATATATTATTCACTGAAGTTTAATTCGCAAGAAAAGCTGAAATATTTCAAAATCTCATACTTCTCTGAATAGATGAACTCCAAATAGAAACATCAATTCCTCCGTAGAACTCGAGCATCTGTTCCATGAAACATTTTTTAAGCAGAGTTGAGCAGAATTTTAGAATTTTTAAATTCGCAATGGCGCCGCAGTGCGGAAATAAGAATTACCATAAATGAAGACAGCAACGAGAAAAAAATATTAAACAGGTTCATTATAAATAATAAAGAAAGAACACTTCTACAGTTACCACAATAATATTTTATTGGACGACCAATTTCTTTATTATTTATAATGGAGAACTACCACAAAGTCGAGGCCGAATTGGTAGAAACAGGTTCATGTTTCCGGTAAGGCATTCATACTTAAAACAATCGAAATGTGCGTAATTAAGAAACATTCGAGGGTAATATAATTACAACAGACACCGAAATAATCCCATATGCCACTGAGTGGATTAAAGTATCGGCGGTAGAGAAGACACCACTCGCTGATCTGCGCTCTGGTCGATGAACAAACGAGAGATCTTGCATTTTGCAATGGCGAATGGTTACCACCGCCCACAGAGGAACAACGACAGAGATAACTAAAAGTCATAACTGGCACAATATCCACTGGTTGACGTTGAAGGACGACTTCATACATGACCACCGTAACTATCCGTTTGACTTTGAAATGTCCCGTGAGATTTCTATAGAAAGCAATACAGCGATCCAAGCATGCAACCCCATCAACACAAATGTAGAGCGGGGCAGAATATTTACAGAGCAATTCTGCAATTCCCTAGAGTCGCAAAATTTGAAATTAAAAAAATGTTGAATTGGAAATGAATAAACGGTTCATCGAGTTTGATTAGCAGCTGTGTTTTTCAGTCGAACTGAAGATCATTCATTCGACTGAAAGATGTTAACGACAGTTGCCAACAATTTTTAAAATATCATCTGGATGGACGATGATTAAACCGATGCACGATCGTAATTTTTTAATTTCCGTCAATTTTCAGTCGTTAACTATGCTAAGCGGGGAATATTCATTTCGCGCTGTGTTCATTTTGTGCAATATACACAAGCGACTCATTTCCGATCTATCCACTCTGTCAATCTATTGTGAAATATTTCTCATACCAGCACGTCCAATTTAAATAGCAACGCATCGTCATAGAAAAACAGCATTTTTACGCCTAGAAATCCGAAGGCTGTTCGAAACTTTTCTTATTTATTTCCGCCAGAGGCATTTTTTATTCTCTGATCATTATCATACGTCAATGAATAAGAGCCAGGGAAAACAGAAGGGAAATATTACCCATATTTTATTGCTCTTTGATAAATGCACCTGAATTATTAATCACAAGATTACAAATAAAACTTAGTCAAACATGAAACGTGTCTTTCTTCGCAAATCTGAAGAAATAAACGTGATCACATACAACGAACATCGCAATACGGTACCGACCATGAGTTTATCTACGCCTTTGAGTATGCACGCCTAAAACTGCACATTATTTAAAACTTTGAAAAGATCTTTACGTCGACGTCCTGCAAATAATAAGCACCTTCCTATTCCCAAAATATTTCGAGATTAGAAGCCGAGAATTCAGAAAGTTACACACCAAGAAGTACACTATGATTTATTTATATTTTAATACGTATATTTTTATACCTAGTATATTTTGGCTTCCGGATTTACTTCTTTTACAATTTAGTGTTGGAAATTATTATTGTTTGAGATCAAAATCACTCATCATCATTATGTACATAAACTATTTATCAGTTAAGAAAGATCTCGTGTTTTCCCGCCGTATATGTCGCAGGAAGTTTTCTCGGGTTTCCTGTCGCGTCGCATGCTCGATGTTGGTCGACGTTTCGTCTCCTTCCCTGGGAGCCTTCTTCAGGACGAAGTGCGTTAGGGTTTATATATGATGGTCTTGGTTCCTTTCACTTTTTCTATTGGTTGCGACCAGTCAGTTTTCCCTCCCCCTCCCCTCTCATCTTCTATTTATCAATTATTCTCACAGTACCTTGGAATATTATTTCCTATGACATAAACCAACCATATACCAACATTCCGCCAAAATTTATTAAAATCACTCTGAGGATCTTTCTAGCCACATACAAGAATGCTGATACGTAAATAATCAATGTATGCGGAAATTCTTCGGAAAGAGGATAAACCGATAAGAAAACTGTAAGAAACCTTATTTGCCTTTACGCGAGTCTTGAGAAAATAGTACGCACGCGGGGAGATGAACAAAGGCGTACGCGGAAGAGATTCCAGTGAGAAGTGACAGAGAAGTTCCATCCAGCAGAGAGGATTCACCCGACGTCACTGTCAGACCGTAACTGCACTTCCATGCAACTTCATCCTTTTACTATAGCGAAACAAGAGGGGACTTTCCTTTCAGAGAGAGCTTTGGAAAGAAGATCGATAAAATAAAGAACGACGCGTTTATTTCACGAAATAAGCTATCGCTTATGCTAAGCTTTTCGCATGTGTTCGAGGAACAACGAGAAAAAGCATTCGCACGCAAATGTTCGCCTCTAAGAGGAGAGAATTAATTGAGAGCGGTTTTCCGAGTAAGATGACGCCTTAAGGGGCAATGAAAATCATGCAAAAGGTAGAAGGGTATGTAGACCGGAAACGCAAGGCATAAAGGGTAAAAATAACCAAAAAGTATGAGGTTACGACGTGCTGCTCAAGTTCGAAAGTAGTTGAAAAATAAAAAAATAAACTCCTGAAAGTTATAAACAAAAATTAGTTTCGGAACAGTAAAAGGAGCAACTGAAGACTTTGGAGGGAGATAAAGTCCGCGCTGGTAAGAAGTACAACTAAGTTAACAAAAGAAGACAGGAATGGTTTGCGAAACAGAACTTTCACGTAACAGTTTACACGGCGACTACAGCAAACAGAATCTAAATTGTCGTGACATCAGGTCGTGAGCTTTCCGCATTCAGCTGTCACATAATTGAGTTTAGCTCTTTCCAATCTCGAAAGTACATCGGCGAGAGAAAAAGGCGTTCCCAAGAGAAACTTTCTGCTAACTCCGCACTCACATGTTCTCAAAGAATTAAAAAGGACTGGGATTATCAAAAATACTATATATTGAGAAGAGGTATCATTTTATGGTAATGGTAAATACAAGATGTCACCGAAGTATTCTCGAAAATAATATTCTATAGCGATAATAAACCCACGAGGATATATATATAATTTAAATGCCACCATACTACACGAAACCTAAATTAAAGTAAAAATTTCTGCATCGTCACGCAAAATGACAATAGTTTCATCGACGTAGTTATCAAGTACTTTTCTCTCCAATATGAAAGTGAATCAGTAACCTAACGCACAAAAGAGCCAAAGAAAGAAACAATATCGAGCAGAAAAATATTATCATTAATTAGTCTTTAAAATAATATGATTAATCGTAATCTTCCTCGATAGATTTTTTAGTCCTTCGCTGAGAAAATTGAGACATAATTTGGAATGCAGTGCAAGCCTTTGAAAAGTGACATCAGAAATTATAAAATCAGCATCCCATTCTCATGTCAGGAAATGCGGATTTAAATACCTTAGTTCCTTAAAAACCCAGCTTCCTCCGCGCTAAATGAACTTTACTTTTCTCCTTCTGATTGAGAACTCGTAAATCTAAGTGGTGTTTACTAAAGGATTCGTTAACGATTTTATACCTTTGGGAAATAACAATAATTAACTTCCTCAGATGACTTTTCAACGGCTTCTAGAAATAGAAATCGGGAATGTTACGAAATGCGCTTTACAGTGTTATACGGGAGTTAATTTAGCGCGTCTTTTCGGAGCCCATCTTTCGCAATCCGCCCCTGGACGCAGAGTGGCCCAACAGCGCCAGTGGTCGTGACCCCAACTTTGAATGAGTCCCGAACGAGTGTTTTTTAATTACGTCCTGCAACAGAGGACTGCGATTCACCAGGCATAGAAGATCCGACAGGACCATATGCCAAAGAAGAGAGTCAGACCGACCCAGAGGACTGCGAAAGCGCAAATAGCGATGCCGTCGAACAAGTATTCATGATTGATTGGTGTAGGAAACGGCGAAGGAAGCAATTTAGCGATGTAAAAGGACGGAAGAAAATGCTAAGGTGGAGATGGGAGTGCCAAAGGATGCTGTAATAGAGCAGTGGGGAAAAGTGAAATTGTATCGAGGGAAAGGAAGATTAGGCACCTCAAGGAATAATAATTATAACATCGGAGCGGAGCACATACAATTCCACGAGCTTCGAAATATTAAAGAAATGAAAAATAAAGAGTTGGGGACAGAAAATGTACCGCAACAGACTGTGAGAGAATAAATGAAGATTCTTGAGAAATGAAAGCCTCGATTGGACCAAATGGCAGTCACGATTGAGGTGTACGGTGATTGAAGGGAGAAGAAGAGCTTCTCAGTGTTGCGAGGGACAGGTTTTCGATGAAATAAACGACGAGGGAAGGAAATAGTAAACCATCTCTCTCCTACGACTGGTGATGCCAACCATCGGCGAACCTACTAACCTTACAAATGCATTAATGTCATGTTAGCAGATGAAATGAACTCGCATGATTTGACTAGTTGGCCATTTCATTTCAAGTGGACTAATTTTAGAGAAGTGCCCCGCTCGACCATCACAAATTTCAATAAAATTTTGTGTGAACATTAACTCAAATTCTCAATGAACATTGGCCAAGTTTTACATCCATGGGTGCAATGCTTGCTGAGATATAGGCATTTGTTTGACACCTTACCAACGCCTTCTACAGTACGATATCCGTTTTTATCAACTTTGAGACAGGATATCTCAGGCAATATTCTTTTGAAGAAAACAAAAATTGGTATTCCTACAGAACTTTTGTTGCTCTAATACACAAAATAATAAGAAAACTTGCATGAGCGCGAGATAAAATGTAGACTTGAATTTTCATCGCAGGAATATAATCCCTGAAATTAGGAATGAATGTGATGATCTTATATGACATGCATTCTGTCTTTGTGATGGAAGCAGATTCGGCCACCGTCTGTGTCAACCTCTGATCGCTGAGTATTTAGTATTTTCTCATCAGTTTAAATAAATGAGCACTTTTCATCAGAATATAATGAACCATGGTGGCAAGTTAACGACAATGTTTCTCCAACAGCGCAAATAGGCAAGGTACGGTTGTCTCATTGACATCTATTTTATGTAGTAAAATTACAATAATATAAAACATAAATACAAAATCTGAAACTGGAAGTTTTAGAAGGTTTTGAAATTATGACCGAAATATGAGTACAAAAGTTCATCTCAGAATCCCTCATCCAAAACTTGCTAAAGTGCGGAATCACTAAATTACTTACTGAATATTTAGCCGCCGTCGTTGATCCAGAAACTCCATTAGTGGACTAACAGATTATATTACACAAGAAATGTATGATATAGCACACGACAAATGAATTGCACACGACAAATGAATTGCACACGTTAACTCTTTAGCTGCCGAAGCCTTATATATCCGATCTGGCTTACACTGACCTTAGCTGCCAAATGCAGATTTACCCCTCGCTTTGGAAAAAAAAAACTTTTTCCGCATTTCTTATCTTTCTCTCGTGTGTCCAAAGTCATCTGTAAACAAATATGTGCACTTTAAGCTGTTAAGTTCTAGTAATCCTTAAAAGAGCATAAAGTGTTCATTTTACGCAATGCAGTGCATCTCTCCGAATAATGAAGTTTAGAAGACCAACTAGTCGATGCGTTTCAGGAACGATGTAGTTCACGAAATGATTAGATCCCGATGACGTAAGACTCAAAGTCAATCAAGCAATAATAAAACTTAAATGACATAATATAAAATCAGCAAAATATGGTAATGAATAAGATATTGCCACAGTAATATCATCACATTCGTTCCTAATTATAGGGATTATATGCCTGAGATGAAAAATCAAGTCTACATTTTTAGAGGTGATAAAGAGGTATGCTCTATTCTATAAAATAATTTGAAAGAGTTTCGAGAGGGTCTTTTTTAGTAAATGTGAACTGACTATACCCTATTTTTGGCGTCGTAACGAAATTCGTAATATTTACACTCAATATGTAAACTAATGGAAAGCATTAGGAAAATGAAGCTTTTTATGCGAACACCTTGTACTGCACCGACGGATGTGAAACTTGGCCAATGTTCATTGAGAATTTGTGTTGATATTTATACAAAATTTCATTGAAATCTGTGATGGTCGAGCGGGGACTATTGGTCCACTTGACATGGAATGACCTAGTGAAACGGAAAAGCTCGAATTATCCGTGAGTAACTCTTTACCCACTCAGCCTTGCCCTCCTACATACAGAGGAAATTTTGAAATAGCGATATCCCATCAATAACGTATTGCATCACAAAGAATGAAACAAAAATGTGAGTCAATAATTTCCGATCCGAGGGAATTCAGTATTATGCCCGTTTTTGGTACCGTTAAACTTTTCTTGCCACTTATCCATTTAAAGAATGATATCAAATACCGGTAACGGTAAAATATTGGGCGACATTCACGCTCTTTTGTCGCCGAATCTCCTAAAAGTAATTATAAGTAGCAGAATCAAGGATTGAAACAAAACTCACAATTAGGTATCATCCCAATCAAACAATAAAAGCATATTGTTCTGTAAGTTGAGTCGTTGAAGCACCGTGTTTGGTTTTTCTTTAGGTTTTATATATTGCTGCTTTTGCTTGAATCAGCTTGCATTCGCTAGTAATGAACGACGAAACAGAAATGATTCCGAAAAGTAAGCCATTTAAAACAATTAGTGTAGCTAAACGAGGAAAGTACACTACTAGGAAGGTAAACTATTTCACGATTCGATAATAATGAGTGTCGAATGAGTGCGTAGATTCGCAAGAGTGAAGCTCCCGTCGATTGAATGGATTTCCAGCGTTATCTAAGTAAACGGAGAGACAAAGTTCTTTTCAAATACTCCAGCTACAGCAGGATATTGATGAATGAAAACTTTAAATTCTACGAAAAAAGAATATATGGCTTGTATTAAATGGTAGGAACGTTATCCGAGAGTACCTTTCAGAAAATATAGTTTCATAAAAAAGTTCTGCAAAAGTTTCCAATATTGTTATTCTAAATGAAAACGACGGTATTAAATGATGGGCGGTAGAAATGGAAGTTGATGACTGTGAAGTTGTAACCAATTTACGAGGCTCTGGTCATATTTTAACGTTGGCAGCGCATGCATACTCGTAGTAAAGTAAGCCTTGTTACAAGAAATTCGGCTTTAAAATAGGCACACGGCTATAGACAGAGCGGATTTATCAGAGGTCACGTTCAGATCGAGGCTCCAACTAGGAATTAAGAAAGCAATATTTTCAGGAAATGTACAAAATTACAGAAACAGACATTATTACAGGAATACAATAACAGGAACAGATTCCCGGTGGGCCCAAACCCGGAATCGAACCTGAGACCGCTATCACCGAAGTCGAACGCGTTGCCCGTTTATTGGCTACAGCGGTAGCAGTGTATTTTAGGAATATCCGATTTATAAGCGATTGGCGGAGCGTCTTAAGCGCTATTTTTACCATGTTTTTCCTGTAAAAGGGATCGGGACCGTGGGGAAAAAACGCATTAAAATGGAAAACGTATTAAGTGGAAGAATTTGAAACGAGTTTAACTGTAATTCTTTAATAAAAAGATTCCAAATAATAATGTGTGATCAGAACTTAAAACATTTTCAATGGAAAAATAAGGGTTTCAAAAACATATTAACTAAAACATACTTGTACACATCAACGAAATCGATATTTTTCTTACAAAATACTACTATAAAAATATACTATAANTTATATTATAATAAAATAAGGAGAAAAAATATATAAAATATATAAGTTTCCCAAATTTCCGAAGAGAGCAGAATCCTTGGTTAAAAAATTGAGCAACAAAGGCCTCTGAGAGAGGCACGTAGTTCCTCTGGAAATACGCTGTTAACAAAGAGAATTTGATCGTCTTCTACGTTCACTGGATCCATGAAATTCATAAACTGGCGAGGGAATAAAAGTGCGGTGGATAAGCCGATGGGGAGAGTACTACAAAACAAAATTCCAGCTACTTCATCCGCACATAACAATCCAATTTGAAGGGAGGGAAGAAACACGGAATTCCGCCCCTTCTTTGGCCTACTTTTTCACATAAATCCGCGACCTCAGCATCGCTCCATAGAGCCATCGGTAGCTCTTTTACTCCGCATTATGACCCACGGATCCCGGAATAGGTTTCGCACGGAAGAGTGAGAGAAGCAATATCTCATTGGGAAAACCCAACAACGGGAATGAAAAAGAACAGATATACTACTATAAGTTTCGGAAAGAATTACATCCCATCGAAATAGACGCTTCGGAGATTTTGCTACGCCAAATGCACAGATCCCGAAGCGTATTTTGTTTGCATATTGCGGTCTAACAGATGGAAATGAATGGGACCTGTTTAATGTCCAAATTTCGAATCAATAAAAAGGAGATTGGAATCTGATTCGTCGAATGCATCGAAATAACGAATGGGCAGTTAATACTGGAAAAAGCCTCCAACGGAAAACTTGATGTGGCAGTAGATATGTTTAATGACATGTCAATACTTCGATATCTTAAATTAACTCTTTCAATTACTTTTAAAGTTATCAATAACAGAGGGAGGAAGGATATGCACTAAATTATTTTGTTAAAATAATAAATGGAGCATTCAGTGAGTAACCAATTTGTTTTCAGAAAACAAATCTATATTTATGAATTTATGAGATATTTTTGACAAAACTTAATGAAACTACAATGAACGAAAAAAAAAGAAAATTCTAAGAAAAATATGAAACTTCCCTTACGATTTCTTCTCAAGTCGCTCCATAATGATGTCATTTACGAGGCCACCAGCCTTTCAACTGAAAAGGGCAATAGAAATATCCAAGAGTGGTTTCTTAAATGAAGGTGACACAGTGGTGATGCTGGGACACTTGTTCTAATTTCGTCCAATAAAAACTATTGTATGTAAGTATAATCGAAGAAATGAAAAGCTTAAGTCTAGTGAAGAGTAGTTTTGACTTTCTGGAGGCTAACACTGATGAAAATATAAAATATAAAAAAAACAATCTCTAAAACGGGTTGTTTGGAGCGCTTTGATTTGAGGTTTCGGTGCTGGAAGAGTTAAAAGGGGGAAATCGGTTTGAAGTGAGGGATGGAGAGGCTTGTCGGCAATGTTGGACAGTTTTAGACGGAATTGACGACGGGACAGATGGAGGGAAGCCCGAAATAACGACGCAAGAATAGCTCTAATTAACTTTTTGACATTTTTCTGCGTTAATGGGTTCCGACACCAATGAAAATTTTAATTGGCCGAAACGATGAATTCTGAATCAGCCGATTTGGGAGACATCTGTTGGTAGATGAGGATAACATCGAGCCATTTAATATCCAATGCATTATTTTTAAACCCAATAGACTTAATTTAGACCCTTATCATATGATACTATAAAAAAAGACGGAAACTATAAAATAAGATATTAAACTCATCCGCGAAATTATTTACAGCAAAATGTCATAAAATACATCAGCGATGTGAAATAGAACAGCCGTATTTTACAATGGATGTCGCATTGAAACTTAAAATAATCTTTTATTCTGAAGTTTTCTTAAACTTCATTGTTACTTCGCCGATATTCGAAGGGAGTGTCATTTCCCAATAGATACAGTATCACATGAATTCTTTAAGCAGAAGTAGTTACGTAAGACCGCTATGAAATAGTTTCACAACTTTGTATGAAAAGAGATTGAAAAGGAATTGAACTAAATGCCTATGATACAGAGAGCGTTTTGTGGGAGTAAACGTAAATCTTTTCGATTAAATTTGGATTCAACTCCGACGCACTCATCCGACCGCAATACCTTAATAGGTTATTTTAAAAGCGGAATTTCCTTTTACTTTCAAATCCACAAACAGCGAGCGACGAATGCAGGACAGCCGAGAAACTGAAGGAAAAAATTGTTTCCTGCGCCATCTCATCAATATCCAACGGACAAGTACACTTCAAGAGCCTTCATAATGCCCTTCATTAATCCATCCGTAACGGGGAAAATAAAAACGCAAAGCGCAGTTTTTTCCCTTCGGAATGAATACACGGCCCCATAATCGGTGGCCGTCACATATCGCGACGCGGCAAGACGTCTTTCTGAGGAAAAAATCGAAGTGACAGAGAGCATCCGGCGTGCGGCCGCCACTCGATCGCTTACGAGCAAAAACGGCAGAAAGCGAAGGCTTATCGGGTGCAGCTGCATTCGAGTCCTTTGATTACACCCTAATGCCGCTTCATTAAGCCGCGTTGTAATAGTTGTCTCATAGTTATCCCGTCCTAATGAAACCGTACTACCGATTTTTTTCGACCCCGAAATGGGAATCCGTAAAGGAGAGCTAAATCCGTTAATTACCTTTTGAAGACAATTTTCCGTTGGAGATGGGAGCAAGGAACAAAAAAGTAAGGCATTGCGAATGAGACTCTATCAACGCGAAAAAGGAAGATGGAGCGAATTCAGAAGATGCCATCGAAAACTATCGCTAATTAGAGCGCGACACTGCTTCGAATCACATACTGAGGTTCTCTTCGGGACTATTTCCCCGGCGGAGTATATTTACAACGATACTTGAGGAATGAAAGCTGTAATTTACAGACATTATTATCAATAAATAATACGCATATGTAACGCTCGTGAAGTCACTTTCAGCATTTCTATGTTAAATGCTAAAACTCCGATAGACGTTTATTAATCTTGATTGTGTCTCGCGGTATGTACAGACATAAAACTTATAACAATTTACAGCCCATTACACAAATGAGATTAAATTTCTCGAGACAAAGCAATATATCCCAGCCGTAAACCGAATGAGTGCCATGAGGATCGAGTAACGTGAATGCGGCTCTCTCCGGTGGGGGCGCACTTGAGCTTTCAAAACTTACAGCCGAAATTAGAAAATGAGAATATGCAGCAGATTTGAAAGTGTTAGACACACAGACGCAAAAATAACTTTGATTGCGGCAAAAACAAAGCGGGACGCAATCGGTGAATTTGGAACCGCCGTGTGAAATGAAATGAACGAATGATCAGAACGGCTATTTCAAATAAAACTAACATGGTCAGTCGTAACTTCGTCGAATTTCACACAAATCTTAAAAGAAAGAACACTTCGTAACTTCGACAGCAGGTTTTTATTAAATGGCATCTCGTAGTAACCAGAGGACATCTTCAGTTCCTGACGAAACCAGTCAATGAAAATTTTCAGTACAGGTTACGAAGTGTTATTTTATTGAGATGAGCTAATTCATACGTTAATTTATTACAAGGACTTTATTCAATTTTTATCCACTGTTGTGAGACTCGTTGATGAAAAATAATCCTGTGGTAGACGACTGCGGCAAAACTGACAAGATCGGGCTACTGATGGACGTTTATTCGGAAGCAAAACATCGAACGCGACCGATATTTGCAAATTGTCACACAAAAGCAGAAGTGAAAAAAGAGGAAGATAAACAAGGGAAATAAGAGAGAACGAGAAAACGCAAAATCACGCACGGGCACGGGTCGTGCGTTATACATCGCAGGCTAATCTAACGGTATAAACGTCAAAATAGCCGACTGAAACCAGAAGAGGAGGAACGGCAAAGCAATAAAAGTTAAAACAGGACATCGTCAAATGTTAAAAGGTTGAAGAACGTCACTCACGGAAGGTTTCTCACACACGTGCGCACCGACGGCTGGGGGATGAACTAACCTTTTCATGACCAGCGTGGACGCAACTCGGAGACCCTACGAGGCGTAGGATAAGGTTTCAAAATAAAGAGGAAAAAATGGCTAGAGATGGTAATGAAGGTCTTTGTGCTCTAAATGGCTCTCGGCAAGGACGAGTGCAAACATGGCCATAGAGAAGGGAGGTGCGCCAAGAAGCTAATATAGGTGTGACAAAAGAGGGAGATGTCGCGAAAGGAAGGCTTTCGGGGAAAGTCATTATCTGCTGATGAAAAAAGGAGCTATTCGCGTGGGTGCGTATGAATGCCTCCAGCGGTCGTCCGCCCATCATCCTCACTCATTGTCTGCACGCTCTGGATTATTAAAGAGCTTCTTAACGTAGAGTGGCTTCGTGATGGCTGAGGTACGTTTTTTTCGCCCCCGCAATTCCCCTTATCATGATAGAGTGCGTGGGAGAGTGGATGCTGCTGGGAATGCCAATCAAGGACGGGAGATAGAGTCCATTAGGGATGAATATTTAATATGCAACTTCGGGGTGAAATAAGAACGTATCCTTAAAAGGGATACTTTACGAAGCATTGAGTTAAAATGCAGTTGATGACCAACTGAATGCGACTATAACAACCGCGCGAAGCATAATACAGCACCACAATGGAAATTATGTTTCTTAGCGGGAAAAGCTCATTTAAAATAGTAATATTAGCTTCTTCAATTATCCGTTGCGTCCCATTTCTACAAAATACGATTAAAATAGATTATGTAAAGCTCTCACCTGCCCAAGCCAATATCATCAATTTGAGCCCATTGATGTCAATGCATTGAAAGTTCGTAGAAGAATACAATACCGTGAAAATATTCATTCGGCAAACATGTAGGCGAATAAGTTTATATTACTGTTCACTGATGAAGGACTCCAATTAGAACGCCAATTTAACAACATCCTACGCTGTTCGAATCGATTTCTAAAAATAAGTATGTAAAACTGTGTATCAAATGAAGAGAGGCTTTCAATTGTTGTGTAAAAAGCCTCTTTTGATGATCTCCTGTGAATGTGAATTTTATGTAAAACTACACTTGGGTAGGAGATTAAGGCATAAAAGCTACTTAAGATAACCTTTAGTTCTCTTAATTGTTCTTAACGTATTTACTTTTCCATTAGATGGAAGGTTAGAAAATTATAGGCAGTTTGATTCGGCGAAAAAAGATATGACATAAAATTTGAAGTTAGGACTCACATATCTAACACGTGAGAAAAACTGACAAAATAATTCTTTCTAAATATTTTCTTTGATCGGCAACCATCTCCCACTTGTTCCTCACTTTCTTAGCTCGACAAAACGACGACACTATTTCCTAAGTCATGAGGAACGAAGACAAAAAAGGCTCAAGATTCTCTAGATGGAGACCGAGGTAAGTTGGATCTTAGACGTCATTCAAAACTCCTTCCTTTCCGTTGAACATTTTGGGATAATTTCGCGCCTAACGATAATATAAACCATCACACATCACAGTAAACAGTATACTTTAAAAATTGGGCGAAATACATGTCTGCTAGCAAATGTTAATCATGATTATCATGACGTTAACAAGAGAATATTAACACAAAAGGAGTCACACGAACTCACAATGGCATTGCTGTCTGCTTCACCTTTATGCAAGGTACGTTGGTATGTACATACAAAAAGTTTTCCTGAAATTTATCCTTAAGAGTAACAAGGAATAAAGTGAGGAAAATTCGTTTATGTCCTCGAAGACATGTCACTTCCGCTGGCGAGGATCTCAGGCGAGGAGAATGAAGTGAAAAACAAATGACTGCACACGGCCGCTAGGGTCGGCTATTTTCATCCTTGGAAGTCATTTATACCAACTGAATGAAGGTAAATTAATCATATGCGGAGAGACATACCGAGGAAGTGGTTCCATTACCATCACACAGAGACAGGATTACCGCGCAAACTGATTACTCACCTGCAAACAAAAGAAAGTACATTATCAGCTGAATATTTACATAGCAAATTGTATGGCATAGTAAGATAGTATAGTACTAGTTTAAAGAAATGAACATAACATCTATGTATATGCATTTCTTCGGCTGAATTAAAATTAATTTCCCAAAGAGGAATTGAGTGATTGAGTCCCTATTTTGATGAAAACGACTAATTGAAAAAACAAGACCTCGTGAAAATGGTTGTGAAAATATTCGAAACTACCAATCTTAAAAATTTAGCCGTTAAAACCTCAAGATTCTGATGCAATCATAAATATGGCAAAGTGAAATTTACAATCCACAGTATTCTAAAAATATTTCAAAATATTAGTTGGACAAAATTTGAATTTCGAATTTTAGAATTCGCTTTCGGCACAGAACATATTTGTTTCGCAAATTCAGATTTGCTTCGATAACGACAACGTCAGGGAGACAAACACCAGTCGTGACGCTGCCAGAAATTTCTTCCGCAGATGCATCAAATCATTTATTTTAAAAGGGCGTTACGCATTCTTCTGCAGTTAAACACGTAATCACAAGATGAAGAAATTGAAAGAGAAAAAGTCTGTCGCAACCGGGAATTGAGCCCGGGTCTCCCGCTTTCCGGGCTAGTGCTCCGTCCTCTTAGCTACCACGACAGAACGTAATCTCGAACCGAAAAGTTTACTCAAGAAAAAAATGAATCATTACATCCCACAGAAACATAATATTCATTTTATTTTAATCGTACAAAATGAAATATGCTTTATATATAAACAAAATTCCATACGAGAATAGTTTCCTTCAGGTGGTTCTACTGTAAGCCATTCCCGCTGGTTCTCAAGTGGGCGATGAATATCGATTGCGATCGAATGCGATGCGATTTACTGGACTTTCAGGAAAATATTCAATAGTTAATATATCTAATGTGACGGAAGAAAAACTATTTACTCAACGAGAAGATAAATTTGTCGATTAATGACTTGTAAGACCAAGTTGACGAACAAACGTTCAGTTTCAAATATAAGCGTGAAATATGCAGACAAAGGATTGGAATTGAAAATAAAAAACAAAGGCACAATTGGTAAATGAGTTTAAACGTGGCAATTCATCCACAGGAGAAAAACATCGTTCCGGATGTTCAGTGGAAGTGACTACCCTGGAAATGACTGACAAAATCCACGATATGGTTTTGAGTGATCGACGAATCACAGTGTGCAAAATAGTCGAGGCCACGGGCATATCGAAAGGTACAGTGTTTCCAATTTTGCACGAGTAATTGAGTGTGTAAAAAATCTCGGTTATTTACAAAACGTTCATGAGAGTATTAGCTGCACGTCTGAAGACGTCCCTGGCAGCTGCCAGCGAAAGCGAAAATCCAGAAAAAGCTGGATTCCGCAAGGGATTCAGCACTATGGACCACATCCACATACTGCAAGAAATTATCAGCAGAATGAATGAATACGAGATGCCACTAGTACTCTGCTTCGTGGACTATGCCCAGGCCTTTGACTCGGTAAGTACCTCCCCCACGCTGGAAGCACTTGGCGAACAAGGGATAGATGCCAAGTACATCCAACTTTTACGCAGCATCTACAAGGACGCCACAGCCTCTGTAATGCTGCATGAAGAAACAGAGGAATTTCGGATTGAGAAGGGAGTGAGACAAGGCGACTGCCTTTCACCTATTCCTTTTTACAGCCCTTCTGGAAGAAGTTTTTAAAACCTTAGACTGGGAGGAAAGAGCCCTACGGATCAATGGAGAGCACATCAGTCATTTGCGTTTCGCAGATGATATAGTACTCTTCGCAACCAACGGTGAAGATCTAGCATCAAGACTTCAAGAACTGAACACGGCAGGGTAGAAAATAGGACTCAAGATTAAATTACCAAAAACTAAGGTAATGCATAATTCTTTTACAGCACAAGTACCAATCCTACTACAAGAGGTACCCCTTGATGTTTGTTCAGAGTACACTTACCTGGGACAACTGGTTACGACAGGAGAGAAAAACAGGATTAACGAAGTGAACCGAAGAATGAAACTAGGCTGGAGTGCCTTCGGAAGAAACGCCCATATTCTGAAGTCGAAAATGCCAATGGTCTTGAAGAGAAAGGTCTTCAACCAATGCATTCTACCAGTTTTGACATATGGAAGTGAAACTTGGGTGTTAAATGCAGCAATAACCCAGCGACTTCAGACTACACAAAGAAGTATGGTAATAATAATAGGTCTTTATTAAAGGCGAGATTGAGACTGAAATGTCTCTTCTTCCATCTAACCTTGCGTCAATGATTTTATGTACATAAAGACTTGTGTGTATGTGAAAAGAAATAGAGAGGAAAACGGTACGAGGAATGGAACTATGTATGCTTGGAATCACAAGAAGAGACAGGAAACGCAACACCTGGGTGAGGAAGATAACAGGAGTGACAGACATCATAGATAAGGTAAGATCACTGAAATGGATGTGGGCAGGCCATGTTGCAAGGAGAAACGACAACCGATGGACATCAGCAGTTCTGAACTGGATACCAAGAGATATGAAGAGACCAAGAAGAAGACCAAGGGACCGATGGAACAGAGACATCATTCAGTATTTAGGGGTAACATGGCAACGAGAGGCTCAGAATACAGAGAACTGGAAAGCGCTTGATATATATATATATTTTGAACCGACTGGGGCAGAATTTGGATGCGCGTTGTCATGCAAGAGAAGAACGCCTTCCGACAATAAACTCGGCGCTTGTTCCGAATTGGGACCCATCTTGCACAGGCTTTATGAAATTTAAGTCAGTTATGCATGATTTCATAAGCAGAGGCATGGGCACGAGGCTACTTGTAATGTTACATGGTTTGCCACTTCATCGAGAGCCACTCGTTGGTAACCCAGAATCAGGACTGGCTCAATTTTGGCATTACTGGTGGATGTGCCTGGACGTCCTCCGCTGTCCGTTTGGCCGCTTTAAAACTGTTCAGTCCACCGATTAACACCTCACCGAGGCAACACATTATCCCTGTATTGTGCTGAAAGTCTTCAATAGATTTTAGCTTCTGGTACACCTTCAGAGCACAAAAAATGGATTACAGAACACTGAGTGAACAGAGAGTGGCACAGCCATGTTAATTTCGCAACAATGCAAAGTGACCTGAGGTGATAACAATGAACCGAAAAGAACGATGCCATCTATTGGCTGTTGAGCTCACAATGTTGTGTAACCAACCTACAGAATATTACAACAAAAGTGAAGATACTTATTGACTTACCCTCGTATACCATTTGTAACGAGATAAATTAAATTAAATTGACACGTGCTTTTCCAATCTTTCTCGCAGAATGGGAGTTGCAAGCATGTGCAGTAACGAAATGTTATTGGAGTACCCTGAATTTATATGAGAGTTCTCATCTGAATCCATAACTTCGTGGGAGAATTCGTTTCATTCCGAAATTGTATTCAAAGTTTCTTGACTTCAACAAGTTTCAGTTGGTGAGCATAAGAATAATAAAAATCTATCTCAATCTATCTCATTCCGACAGCTCTTCCGAAAAAAGTTCCTACCATAACCTCAAACGCGACAAAAGTGTTTCCCAAACTTGCCAGAATCTGACCCATATCCTGGGAGAATTCCAGGGTGTTATAAGCGAAATAGAGGGTGCAATACAAGGGTCGTTGGCAGGAGACATATGGAATCCCTAAAGGTCCTTGTGGTCACAATAGAAGGTGCAATTGTAAAGGACGACGTGGGAGAGAAGAAAAGGGTTCTCAGAGAGCCGTGTGACAGGAGGGCAACGATTGATAAAACTTTAGATGATGGCATCAGGTACCCTAAAAATAACCTCGATTCAGGATAAAAGTTTTCCAGAACGAGGAGAACTTACGAGGAGGCTACTGCAACGGAGGCAGAGAATTCTTTCGTTAAGGCCATACATGGGGAAATGTAAGCAATCAGTCTTATGCAATATTTTCTCAAGTCTGGTTACCATGAAAGATTTTTGGTGGGTTGAGAAATAAACAAAATACTGTAAGTACATGCATGAGTACGAAAGAAAATGTTTACGATTTAACACATAAAGCAACAAAAATACATAAAACTTGTTTCACCACCTTCATAATTGAATCAGCCGCCGAAAGTTCTCACTTTAAATGTGGGTTTAATTTAATTTCAATTTAAGGAAGAACGGAATACAGAAAGTGATAATAGAAGGGAAGAGAGGAAGAGGAAGGAAGTATGGAATGCTGGCAAACATCAAAGAAGGACATATGTCGAGATGAAGAGAGATGCACAAAATAGAATGCTGTAGAGGCAACAGTTTCGTTGAAACCTATCCAAGGACAGAATGATCAAAGAAGAATCAGTTAGTATACTTTTCCATGAGAAATGTACGTAAAGAAGGTTTTCGTTGCATGCAGAGGTTGTTTCTTTTGCATAATTAAATTAGAAACAATATCCCTACGAAACTGATACAAGTGTCACAAGAAAGGAAAATGATCATAGATTCTTATTTTAGTCGTGAAATATTGATATAGATCCGAAATTTTGAGAATTTTGATAAAATACAAGAAAAATTCGTGAAATGTTTAGGAAATAACCCATCCATTTTACGATTAAGGTAATTGTTGAATGTTGATTTCATGAATTATCCTATATAAGCACATGGGGATAACCAGTTCTTATATTTTTCTATAAAAAATCTTCGTAAAGTAGGCTTTTATGAATTGAAAATAGTAGAATAAATATTTAAGAATGGCAAGAAAGATATTGAGTTATTATGATCTTACGACACAGTTTCTCGATTAGATATACTATAAAACTAAATTAGGTTCCATAATGCTTGACGGGGGCGTTCACTAGTAGTAATATAATAATTTGAGGAAGGAATAAACAAAGGATATAGTTCTCGAAATATAGATTTTACTATATGTACTGTACTTCACTAACGCTTTCCTATTGAATTCCTGTAAGAACGCAAGAAAACGAAAGAGCATAAACTTTGGAAAGCAAACAGACTATCTCATGTTAATTTGAGAGAGAAGAAGTGCATTACGAGAAACACTACAGCGCAACAGCTCAATGTTTACCATAAAACGCGACAAAAATGATTTAATCGCGCCGTTTGAAGAGAGACGAGGAGAAGGAAGAGAGAAAGGGATGCGGAAAAGGGAAGGAACGGAATACATAGAGGAAAGGAGCGAAAGCAGTAGACTAAAATAGCATTCCACTTCGCTATTTCCTGGGGAAAATAACCTCGTGTTCCATCACTTTATTGAATTATACCGAGATATTTACCGCTGAATGAACCTTTTCCATTACGTGTACGTAAATAAATATGACTCTGCAGAATTATGCCATAATGATGGTCTGGATGAAGGTTCTATTACTAACGTTGCCATAAGAATTATTAATGCCAAACACTTTTGCAGTGAATAAAAACATTGGCAATCTTGTTAATTCAAATCACGCCTCGACTTCCTAGAATCACATCACGTCACATAAAAATAACCGTTGCCTCCTTATTTCCTCAGAGTGAAAACATATGCAACAGATACAGAACAGAACAATCATTAATGGGAAGAAAAAATAATTTCGCATAAAATGCTGAAATAAAGAAGGGACATCGCAAAGAAAATTGTGACCAAAACCTCTCAGTTTATCTTCCTTTTTCACGAAGAAAGCTAGAGATAGAGCTACAAAGACATCCTCTTCTCAACCTAAGGGATGAAAGTTTGATGCCTGCAAGACGTGATACGAAGTGGCTTCCTATAGACAATGGCGTAGAAAAAACAAATATCGCCTTCAGAGGGACTAAAAGGCAGCTTTCTCTCCGCTTTCGACGGCAGTCGAGAGAAACGATAGAAAATCCGAGCGTCATCTCCTGGTGCAGACACGATGACTGCTAAGTTAATTTGAATTTTAAACCAAATGAAAAGATGAAATTAAAGCCAATGGTCAGAGAAACGTTCCGATAACCAGAAAATATCAAATATACTTACTTCAAAATAACGAAAAATTAATATTTAGTCAAAGAAATAGACGATCCTCCAATGGTAAGGTGTACCTCGGAACATATTTCAATGACAAAAGTACTTTTACTAAGTACCTCTTTTAAGCACGCGAAGATTATCCAGTAGATTTCCTTAATCAAGAAGTACATCTCTTTGAGCCATGATCAATGTAATAGGGTTTGTGGAAGACTTTGGCAGTAAACAATTTATTCAGTTAAATTTAAAAACAATTAACGTAAATATTTAAAATTTTTCTTATGGTTAAAGGCATGCAAATCCTCTGAAACCCTAAGAAAATTCCGTGTATTGAATTTCAAACGCAGACTGGTATTGGAAATCATAACAAAATCTACCTTTAAACTCTGAAAAAGTTCGAAAGGCTTAGCTGTTTGGCTTCCCACAGCTAATTGATAGAGAAATAAATTCGCAAGGATAATTTTTTAGGATAGTTAATTCGTAGTAAAACACAAAGCGGAATAAATCATGCATATCTACAATTTACAGCCATAACTTAATGCGAAGTAATGACGAATACGGTCACCTTAAAATCCATCGCATGATAAAGACCCAATATTTCAAGTCAGACATTACTACGCCCCTTACAAGGCAGCAACCAACGCAACGCGTCACAACTCTCTAGCCTAGGAGATATACATAAATACAAATATGAAACACATATGCACGTAACATAACGACGAGATAATAGACAAGGAGACAGAAAAGGGTATCAGAATTCGGTTTTTCGTACTTAAGAGAGAGAACTTTAAGGGAATATTCATTAATCATGGAGCAATTCGACGATATCCTGTTTAAAATTTTGAAATCTTTACATTAAAAGTGTGCCTGAGGGTAAAACATAATATCTTATACGTATGTTACACGAAAATGTTATTTATTTTGTCCTGTATACAGCCTATCCCAACATGTTGTAATAATGACAATTCGAAGATATAATGAGAAGTGGGTGGACGGGAGGGTTTCCGCAGCTAATGCGATTCACTCCAAGGAAAGAAAACCCACGCTGCGAAACGTCAAACATTCCCTATCTCGTTACGATCGGCAAATATCCAGCAGCTAGGTTTAACAATTTGCAGCTCTTTCAAACATTCCCCTACACGTACGCGAGCGAAGCAGAAAAAGAGGGAGGGGTATTGGCCCCAATGAGCTCTTCCTTTGTTTCTGCTTCTTAGACACATCTCACGTTTAGGAATGAAGACATTAGCCCTCCTAATGGGCGAAGCGACATGTTGCCGCCCGTTACAGCGGCGTGCCGCGTCCGTGGCTCGGTGGGCAGGAGTGCCTTGGCACAGGTGTGCCCGTGACGAGGCAAATCGGAGGGATGGCAACACTGTGCCATGGAATGCCGTCGGGATGCTGAGAGGGCAATAGAAGGACCAAGGACGCTCCTGCCGCCAACGCTCTTCGCTCCATACGAGACACACGTCTGCGTGAGAGAAAGTTTTATTCGGACGAAAAACGACTGCGCGATCTTTTTTTATCAGAAATATTATCGTGTTCCAAACAATGGGCTTCTCTCGATGCTTAGGTTGCCTCGGAGTCGTAAAAACACGGAAACGTGACTTTCCGTTTTCAGGTGACAACAGCTGTGGTTCTTTTAGCCACTCCACGCTGCAGAATTATTATCCAACCATTTCCTTGATTGGAATAGGTTCCCCGGGGCAGGTTCAGATTACTTACCCGGCGAATTCAACAACGACAAAAGAAAAAAATGTAATTGATAAACGAAACACAGCATTATTGGGTATCTGCATGGCGGTAGCTTTTTTAACTCTTAAATTACTAAGAATGAAATCTGAAACAAAATGCAAAGATTGGTGCCATTTTAATCTAAATAGTTTTCCTACAGAGAAAATCTACCTTGAACACACTTATAATCACTAATATTCAATCGGTCAATATTTCCAGAAATATCTTACACAGGCTATGAATTTCACGTAAAATAATTAATAAATCAAATCAAATATAAATTTAATCGCATGTTTAAATACGCATTCGTAGCTTAAGATTAATTTTACTACTTTTCGACACTCTTTGAAAGATTCAAAACCGGGCGAAATGTTATACGGTAGGCGCTGTGAAGTGACACTACAATAGCCTACTATAGTGATGTCCATCATTTTGATGGACCGTAAAATAAAACCTGCCATCTCTATTACTGAGCATATGCAGCCTTCGGAAAGAATTTTTGGAAGGCCAAACCGAGGAGTTCTGCCTTGTGATAGAGTTCCCTTCCTCAGCTATTTCAATTCAGCTCCTAAGGACCGGACCAAGTAAGGTCCGTTAGAGTTTTATAACCGTTCTGATGGGACACGCCTTTAAAACCTATCCGAAAATAGAGGTTGCGTCGACCGATAATAAGGTATGCTGGAAAAGATGCGTCCATTAATAAGCTGCCTTTAAGACACGCATGGAAATGGCACATTACGAAAAGGGTGACATAAATGTTTTTGTCACACTTTTCGTCGAGGAAAACGTATTCACACAGCATACATGTTATTTTTAACTTTAAATTCTGAATTTATAATACTAATTCTTACCATTTACACCGACGATCCCATTAAAAATGGCAAAGTACTGAATACCTTGTACTGAGTTAGGAGATGACTGAAAATTTAGGTCCTGTTCATTATCATCTCCAGAAGATTATCTGTAACTTCAGAAAGACATAACATTGCCAATACATTGCATCTGATCACTATATTGGTAAATCGACGGAAATTTAAATATAAAAAGATACATAGTCGATAAAATAATGTTCTAAGTAATGAGTCGTCTAAGGAATAGTTCGTAAATGAAAGATAAGTAAACTTCGTTATTACTTTTAAAGTTTGAATAGTATATCAAAAGCAAAACGTTCGGTCAATTACACAAAGAAGGGCATTTTTGGACGTACCCTTTGAAAGTCATTTTTGGATGTACTTATTGGGGCATTGAAGTCTCTTATAGACGCACAATTGATGTTCATCAAAAATGTAATTAAAATTAATGTAAAACTCCTGAGGGAAATGCAATAACTGCGGGGTTCGTGTTAACCCTTAGAATGTCCCGAAATAAATTTCTAGAATCAAAATATATTGCAATTTTCGAAAAACAGAAGCGGCCCCTTTAGGAAGTCGGGAGAAAGTGGAGAATATACGTAAAATAAATACCTAAAAGGGCGCTATGGAAGAGATTCTAGAGTGGTATTTATTTCCCGAAAGAGATTCGGTTCATGTGTAGTCGAGACTGGGTAAACAATGGGGGGGATATTTTCCCTCGGTTTTCACACTTTTATCTCACCGCCTTCGATCATTTAGCACCTTTTTTATCTCACACTTAAGGCGATCCCTTGGTGTGAATACCCACTTTCTATACCATGAGAAATCAGAAGTATAGAAGCGCGAGGAACTCGTGAAAACGTTCACGTCAAAACGGGCTCCCAGACGCATATAATATTACCGTGCGGACTTGAGAAATTCGGAATTAGATATGTCTGAAAATTAGAATTTAAAATGTTTCGAATCCCAAACACAATTTGGCGTTGATGTATTGTAAGAGGTATCGGAAGATGGTTAATTGGCACGTCGTTGTACGGTGGAGACCTCTTCAGTCACTTTGCTGACACAACTGAGAGCGCCGTGTGAATTCACAACCAATGGACGTTCGCTAGCTAATTCGCCAAGAATCCTAAGTCAACTCAGGTGTAAAAAAAGCTATACCACTAAATTATACGGATTTCAGGACGGCAAATATAAGCTATTTAACTCAAAAAGATACACGAGAATGTGATCTTTAGATACACACCTCATATAATTGTCTCAGTAAATATGATGCAAGAGGGGCAATGTATAGAGTGGCTTAGCAACTAAATTAGCGATATTGGCGCAAGTTTCGGTATGCTTTCCCTTCTTAGAGACTACGTTTTAGTGGAAAATAGTAAAAAATACTGCATTTCGAGTGAATCTACGTCCCAAGAGTTCAGGAAGTACAATTTGATGCAAAATCCACCTCAACTATCGCGTAAGATAAAAATTCTGTATTAATTACTCTCTCTCATTACAGTTTGCTGGTTGAGATCCAATCTTGAAGGCTAAAGACACTTCTCTATTTCACTTGCTACAATCATTGTAAATCGAAATACTCATTACCCTTATTTGTTCCCTTTAATGACGAACTTCTTCTTGCAGCGGATGACACGGATTGTTTTTCAAAGACAACTCAAAGTCATCTCCACACTGCAATTTTGGATACCTTCCATCAGCCAAAGATAATATAAACCAAGTTAGTTAACTCGCGGTTATTTTTACGGCCATCGAGCGCGAACACTGTTATAACATTTCAGTAGATGATCAGTATATTTCCCCGAATGGACTTTCTCCCACTGAAAATATAGAGTACGTTCCCTTATGCGTCTCTCTATAAAAAAACCAAATGCTTTTGCGGATCCTCCATTCATAAATCACTCATTAGATACTGCGTTGACATTCCTATAGGAAATACTTTTACATACACATCACTTCGGTCCACCACTGAAACATATGAATAAAGGAAAAAATAAAACTCGAGAGGAAATTCCATTTGATAGATAACGCAGGGAAGTACGTCCCATAGCGAGGGAATAAATTCCCAAAGAGAAATTTCGCATTCCCAAGAGCATACCAACGACGCGCTAGAGACGATTCCTATAGGATAGTAAATGAAACATTTCCGCGATTTGTATGGAATCGACGACCCATTGTGGCGAGACATTATCGTTCTCTTCCTAACCCGTTCTTCGCTATTTTTCTAAAAGAAGAACATTTCTCTCCGATCCGAACGGGCTCTGTGACGGGAAAACCTGAAGAGGATGCGTTAAACCACTACGCAGCGAGTCCACCTCAGCCTATATTCGTCGAGAATAAATGAGTATCTAAGGTAAATTATTCATTATTTATAACTACAGATTCTCTTAATGAGCGGTAGAGTACGTAAAAACATAAATATGTTAGTCAACTTCACGATATACATCAACAGACTCAGAATGATATTAATATCGACGTTAAATCTAATCATACCATCTCAATGACAACGGAAAGTGACGAAGAGTATCGGAATTATTAAGGCTCATTCCACTTTAAGATGACGTTTCCCAAATCGATAAGCAGTCACAACTCATCCACGATTACATAAATAATATTGAAACTTGTGAAACGCTCTCGTATTTTTCCCCATACGCAAGTCATAGTCATATGTTATTATTGAAATGCTATTGTGTCCTACAAATATCGACAAGTCACTTCGTACGTTTGTTTGCTTCACTGAAATACCATAACGTGAAGTTAAAATACAATCAAAGGAAATTTACGAAGAAATCATTCGAAATTTATGATATCACTAAAGGTATAATTCTTTACTATTATGACTTTGGTTTTTTTCCTTTGACCTTGAATTAAATGAAAGCACCTTAAACACATAAGTTCTTGCGAATGTGATTCCAAAGTAAAATTTGCCTAAATTGTTATTACTTCACCTTGCCCTCTAAGATTACATGTACCGACTCCTTAATCACGTTATCAGTTATGTCTTATCTTCTTAGCGCAAGAAAACCGTTAAAAAGTTCTCCTTAACAGAATATCATATTCATATTCTTTCTTTCCATGCGTCATTCTATCACGATAATGAAGTACTTCTGAAATTGAGAGTCCTGCAGCTAATACTGCAGGACTCTCAATCTCTACAGGAACTCACACCTAATCTAATCACTGCCAGCATTTCTCCTCATTCCGCAGCAACGGAGAGCAACTCGACATATTCCTCCGGAGCACTTGCGATGGACGTTTCCGTTCGACCGGCAAAATGGTATTTATGAGGGAGCGGCGTCGCAGAGAAGGAATGAATAGCAGATAAAATGCGTGGGGCGGCCGATGGAACATGAAGCCTTCAAGGAAAAGACCCTTGCGGTAGGGTAAGGAACGTGAAGGCGAGGACAAGAAAATCAAGCGAAACTCCTCTTTTCTCGGATGGTGGAAGGAGAGGGAGAAAAAGGAGCTTGTGATGTGCTTTAGGTGTAACCCAATTCCATTGGATGGCGTGCATCCTAGGAAGGGACTGACAACCGACACTTCGAGCTATTTTCCTCCATTTTTCAGTGCGAAATAAATGGGATTTTTTATCCCGAACGACCCTCGATCGGTGAAATATGAAGTGGGTAAAAGATGAACAATGACTAGAAGAAAGGAGGTCTTTCGGAAGAATATTTTTTGCGATGGAATCCCGGGAATCTTTCCGGGAGAAAAAGGAATCCATAGGTCGATCACCTCCCGACAAGTCGCCGGAGGAGAGAATACAATCATTTCATCAGCTGCAGAAAATGCTTGTAGCATTCACTTCTGTTCCTCGGAGAACGAACCTTTGAATAAGCAGAATAGTCTCTTAAATACTGTGTAAATAAATGGCAACTTAAAGGTAAGGTGATTAAAGAATATTCGTTGTCCTCCGTTATAACAAATCGCTGCAATTATCGCCTTTTCCTTATTAATCATATTTGCTAAATAACATCGACAAATCAGTCCAAAAGTAAATAAGGAAATATCAGACAACAGTTTGAACAAATTTACAAGGAAGAACTTCACAACTACATAACGCAACTAATAATTTTAACTCCAAAATCGAATTTGGAATATTCAGAGCGCAATGTGAGCAGGCAATTCGACAGTCACTACTAGTTATTTATGTCGCACATACTGTAGTTATTAAAATTCCAAATACTGCCCAAAGCCAAGCACGATTTACGCAGTTCCTGATTTTAAATATTGGATATCAATATCAAAGCTGCCGTCAATAATATATTTTCAAAAAAGTTAATTCCAATATTAGACTGTTAAAGTGATTAATTATTTAACTAATATTATTAAGTAATTTTGATTTCAAATCGTCACCTTTACTTACGCAAGTCGGATTCAGGTAATGATTATTCAGTATTGATGCATTGATTAGAGGAACTTCATTTAATAAACTCACAAGCATATTCTCCATAAGTTCGTTACAACATAATGCGATGCGAAGGAGTTAACGTAAATGACTTGCATAGTTGTATGCAGAATATATTCAGAAGTAGCCGAGCGAAGTTTCAAAGCTCTCACTCACAAATACCATTTTTGTATATTTGGCTAGATTTTTTCGACTCTAGTCCACTGTGCAACGGTGAGAAAATTACATGCATTAGTCAAACGGACACAAACTGCAAAATAATATGTATAGAAGAAGCGAATATAATCTATACTGCTTCTTCGAATTCCCGCGTAACAATAGATACCTCGAAAATTACAGGGTGTGTACGAAAAACAATTTAAAACTTAACTTTAAGAGCGACACGGATTCATTTGCCACACTAAGGTATATGCGACGACATTTGCGTAGCGAAACCGTTTGAGAATATCTAGGATAGTAAAAGCATAATTAACGGAATGTACTCCTAATTACTCCAGTTTCAGAGAACTATATTTTGGTCACTCGTTTCCCACTAAATTCAGCGGACAAAATTAATCTTGGCATAACCACCAAAATATGAACAATAGTTGCAAGGTTAAACATAGGCACTAAGATTACTATTTCAGCACTAAGATACCTGTTTCTTACTTACATTAATTTAACCTCGATTATTATCTATAATTCATAAAGCGACTCAGCTCCTGAGCACGCCAAAAGTGAAAAACGCCACTTATTCCCATCAAAAGCGTCCGCAGAAAAGTATAGAAGGGCGCTAGACAACGCCTCAAATCCCACCTACAAAACCTATCCACGAAACTAGTCCGCTGACGGGGAGGTCGCTAAAAGACCAGTGCTGCTTATCCATGCGGTGGCGTTGATTGAGTGACGTCTGCCCAGGGCGGGACGAGAGCGGCTAATGGAATGTCGTCTAGGACGAGTTGTGACGACTTCCGCCGGCAAGTTCGAGGAGCAGGAGGGGGGAAAAAGGGAACGGGAATCGAACCCGGGTCTCTCCTCTCGCCTCATAGAGAGTGACATCTCGAGACTTGCTCGATAAAAACCGCGAAGAGAACGTACGCGAAGGAAGTCCTCCGGAATCGGCCATTACTGCGAGTAAATAGAGTACAAGGGTCGTGTTTCGTCGAACGCTGAAAGAAGAGGTTAAAAACACCACGCTACATACGATATATGATAGGTGAAAATTTTATATCATTGCCAAATTTTATAGCTAAAATGATAGATAGATTTGAAAATACAGCTCGAATATGTCACATTCTTTAGGAAAATGCCGATTTATACGCCAATGTCTAACGCAATTGCACGAAATTTATAAAATTTGCAGCCATATTCCCGAAATGGAGATACTTTTACGAAATTACACTTTTACATACACTCGACATCACGAGTCTTAAGGACGCCGAATATTTAACTATTTTAATTTACTGAAATATTAGTTACAAATACGGAAATCTGTTTTAAGAAAGAAATAATTTTTATGAGGGACAACTCAACTACTTCTAAAAAGAAGTTAATAAACCAATGCTAATAACATATGGATACCCATCAGCGTTAAGGATAGGGAATAAGATGAGGAAAAAGAAGGTGGCAAAATGGAGGGAGAGTTACATCTGACATATCCGAAACTATCCAAATATACTTCATAACACAACCATCAAGAATTACGTCAGCAATCCACCAACCGTCGGAAGGCAACGCCAAGTGTGTTCTAAATACCATTTTAAAATTGCCAACATAAACCATTACCGCAAAAAAATGTCTATAGCCTTAAAGTTTCAAAACTTCACCATACAAAATTCTACTTGTAGGTTGATAAATATAAATTTCAACATGTACAAACAAACAAAAATGTCACGTCAACATTGCAAATTTTCAACTACTAAACAGCTCAAAAAGTAGTTGGATCCTCATCATCGATTAGCTACCGAACTTGGAGCCGAATTAACTTCGGAGAGGAAATGAGGTGTAAACGAGGAAGTTTGCCGTTGATTTTCACAAAATGCGATGCATTTGCAACAAGTCCGCGTAAATGAAGCACAAATACCCCACGAATAACTATTTTCTTATGATTTGACAGGGATGATAGGATTTCATTTTTAAAGAATCCTACTGCATAATGTTTGCTGATTTCTTTCTAAAAGGGTATTGACGATTATTTGGTTACAGGATAAGACTCTACCATAATTCAAGCAATGAAAAATAATACTTGAAAACATTTCGCAAATATTAATAGGATATGGACTTCATACTTTCAATTCAGAAATCATTCAACCGCTTTGATTCGGAGACTATTTCCTGTTAACATGACCGAGGCCAATCACTGAAAAACATTAAGGGAAAACATTCTCACTGTCAACTGTAAGATTCCAATCTACGATCTAAAGAGAGACAGCAATTATTTCTAAGCGGAAATATCTGCTTGCGTTTCTAGTCAATCAAATCAAATCCTTAGATAGTTTCAAACTTACCATATGTTTATTACATTACTAGGATACGTAAACTGCGGTAAATATTTCAGCTTAAATATTTTTACTGCTGTCTTCTTAAAACATAAAATGAGTTGGAATTTAGAATTAAATCCAATAACTCGCATGATACAGGCTAATATGCATACATAAAGCTTCCTTAACAGCAACGCATCCTTTCGACATGACGAGAATCAAGATCTTCATAAAATGAGTCATAGATTAAAGAGAGAAAATAAAATAATCGTATTTTTATCAATTATTACGAATTATTATTTCAAACGAAACGTTCTCCACTTTTCTACTTAACGTTCTTAATAATTCTATGTCCCCTCCAGAGTAGTTCTTTACCTGTTCCTCCAAACATGTTGACCTTACTCTCATCCGGTACTTACTCAATCTTCACACACGAATGAACGTACAGGAGCAGTGCTCGCCGAACACGCGACCTCTCCGAGAGGTCCACAAGAACCAAGGGAACTTGTTTCTGAGCCTTTCTTTACCATCTCTTCAGCACCTGCCGGGATTCTGACAAATCCCTGACCTTCACCAATCACCTCTACTCCAGTCTACCGCTGCTCTTTCAGCTTTCATTAGCCGCTCAACAACCCCATTTTTACCTATTACCCTCGAGTTCACAGCGCGCGGTACTTCTAAAATTACTACGGTCATTAAATTGTGCCCAATCTTGCTGGTGGCAATGATGCATGGGTCTTAGTCATGTGCTATGTTACCCGATGATGGCGATCATTCGCTGAAACCTGGTCGTCTCTACAATAAAATCCTGTGGAAAAATTAGTGTCTTTTTTCCTTCAAACATAGTCATATTTTACTGAGGGAATGTTTCTTTGTGTTCATAAAATTAAAAGATTATTAAACTGGACTTAATTGGGGTCCTCCTATTATTTAATCCCTTTTTATCGCCTAGGACATATTGCCCACCGGAAAACCTTAAGTCGTCCAAAAATGGGCGGCATGGACCAAGCTAACAGCCACAATTTAGAGCATTAGCAATATAAGTGCTTTCATTCTCCTCAATCAACTGATTGCTAGAAAAATTGTTGTCATTAGCCCAATAGGGAAAAAGTTATTTTTGAAACATTTCGCAGTTTGAGCTAAATTTTTAAAGACTAAGTTGACTTATGATCTCAAATAGCCAACAAATGCCCGCAGAGATATAGCTGAGGATTGAATCCAAGAAGTCTGCTTGGCAGGTAGGTCTGTCACGCCAAATCCAGTAATACAAACCTCGATCAATGAAAATAATTACGTGAAAATTCACCGAATCAACCCTAAACGAGCTACATATTAAAAAAACCTACGCAGAAGAAATAGATATCGAACGAAACCCAAAGATCATGTTTCACATAAATCTTACCACCTTGGACGCAACCCGCATAACTAGCGTAAAGCTCGAAGAGAGCGAGTCTAAAGTTTACTCCGCATTTTACGTAAATAAGAACGAAGAAAATCTAACGAGGACATACTACACTCTAACAAGGACACAGTTTGAGCGAAAGAGAAATGTTTGAGAATTCTCTCGCCTGAGAATTAAAACAGCCATTGATTTGCCTTCCCTTTCCGGTCGAACGGTTCATCTCACTCGGAATTAAGCGCATTGGATTACACCTCTTTCGGTTTTTGCATGTTCTGAGGGATCTGGAACTTGCTATTAAATGAACCCATCCGATGCCTTCATTCGTACTCGTACTGAGAATCAATACCTCGGATTTCGAATGCATTTTGGTATTCGATTTGGAAAATCTAAATTATGCAGCTCATCGATGGAATGGAAAACTTTCAGAGGTTTCAAATTAGTTAGCTAGAATATTATTTTGTAAAAGACTAGCAGAATTCAATTGGGAGGATGCTGAGAGATTTCAATGTCCTTTCATGAGAATATTAGATCAATAAAATATTCTAGCCGTTCGAGAAAATTCCATCTCATGGATATTTTATCTCTATAGATAAGGACTTGCTGAATCTAAATCACATTGAGAAATTTCCGAGATGTGTGCTACTTAATTCATGGTTTGGTTTGCTCCTTGGATATGACACTTTTCCAACAATAAAATTGCATTTTAGAATATGAATTTTCTCATAAAATAGAAATTTGGAATTTATTTTTTAATCTGAGCGATGAAATGTTAAAAAGTTCAAAGTGCTATTTTAAGACAATTATACCGTAAAGATGTGTGCAAATGTTCTTCAATAGAAAATAAGCATCAGTACACAACAAAAACTGGTATGATATTACAAAGGGGAAAATGATAGAAAGAAAAATATCGCTTTCATCGAGAAGTCGAATGCTTCGGAAAAGGCCAAATACCCACACAAATGACATGAATAGTCAATCCGTATAAATCAAAGGAAACGGAAATTATATTCACGACCTAAACCCACCACATTATTACACAAAAGAATAATAAAACCCATTTATACCACAGATTACCACAAAAATTTGTAGGCAAAGACTGGAGAGGGAATAATATTTTGGAGAGGAAGGTGCATTTTCCACTCGAGTGCCCATCAGATATCCTAAATACCCAAAAGGTCCAGCTGTCTACAAGGCTTCATTTTTCGTAACGATATAGAATGTAGTGATCGGGTATGGCTCCTTCGCACTCACCCAGGTGTTCCATTCCTCCAAACCTATATACACTTGTACCACCAAACAACCCTAAAAGACCTATCACTTACCAGAATTAAGAAAACGCGCCAGTTCATTAAACTCATTTTAACAAAAAAGGAATAATTCCTGAGTAATGTGGAGATAGAGAGCTGCTTAGAAAAACTACAAATAATAACCTTGAATTAAACAGAAAACTCGATGACGTCGGTTGAAATTGGTTCAGGCATGTTGGTCAAGAATACATTCTACAAAGTTGTGTAATGTTACGAATATTAGGTGACTCACAAAGGATTAGCAAAATGTGAATTTAAGCGTCTCCAGACCAACACTACATACACGCATTCATTAATATTTATGATAGAAGTTAAATTTACATTTATATTTAAATTTCCACATTAATCTCCCTTTCCTCTATGGATCTACGTTGTCACTTAAAACGTCTACGTCTATGTAAGTACCCTGCCAGCCGCCCTTCGGCGTGTGGCAGGGGGTCATGCACCATGACTCTACTTCCCTAGTCGATTACTTTCGCGTATCATTCGCGGTAAAAATTAAGTTTTGAATCAATTCGTTCTAGCATCTATTTCCCTGATCTTTCTTATCAGAACTGCTTATGTAACAGGGATGATGTGCTTTCTCTAAACTTATTTAATAAAGTAATCTTTTGTTTAAATCTTCTAACTCCTAAAGATTCCCACCCTTCGTCCTCAAGTATCTGTGTAACGCTCACTGATAAGTTCATTCGACAATAGCAAGAGAATAAGTGATAGTAAATAATTCTCGCTGTAAAATATAATTGATGAACATGAACATTACCGACAAGAAAGGTGAGCAAAGCTCAATATCATCGCTAACTATAATTAGTTTGTATTACATCGCTAACTACAATTCACTATAACAGTTGATAAACTCCAACTACGCTTCAGCAAGAAGAAGGGATGAACCTCCAGTGCAGACAGAGGACTTCTCCTCATCCGCCGAGCGCCTTCAAACACTTTCTCTCTTCGGCGGGAAGAAATCGCAAATTCCTTTCTATTCTCCGCCCTTTCGCTCCTGTCCAGCTTGCAGCTTCTCCGTTTTCACTCCGTTCGATGCGGGATAATCAAACACATACGAATTAAACGTATAAATCTTACGGATAAAGACATATCTCTTCAAGCCGCCCAATGTATCAATCCCATCGAGGAAAGTGACTTTTACGTCAAAGTCTTTTTTTAACTTAAAATTGCGAACGCTGAGTGGCACCAAACGTACGCTACGAAATCACTTCAGAAAGCTCCCAAACACATCACAAGAAATTGTCCGGAACAATGGAACCAACTTTCCCACTTCATATTTGATCACACTTCCCATTTTTACAGAAAATTCTTCCTCAAAGAAACGGGAAATTTAACACAAATCGTACGTTTAATCCAATTATTGCAGCGAATATTACAAGACGAAAAAGGAATCGTTAGGAAAGGAGTGACTTTTACCAGTCTCGAAGAAGAGAGAGCGATATTTACTGAGCCAAAATTTTCATGTAATCGAGCCAAGAAAAATAATCAAGAGGGGCGAAGAGCGTACTTCAAAACCACGCACTGTTTAAGGAAAAGAGAGAAAACGGGTAATGCAGACAGAGTTACAGTACTACTTTCCTATTGCGAGCAAAAAATATCCCTTATTTCTGAAAACGCTCAATACTGACCTTTTAGGAGGACTTTACTATCAATGGCTTTCAAACAAAGACCTTTAATTGGCGAACACCAAATGAACAGAGTCCCTGGAAAGTATAAACAACATGAAAAACCGTTGTATGTCTTGGGCACTTGAGGGCCTAATGACCATATTTGATGTAAGAACTTGGGATATAAAAATGAAACGAAACAATGAAGAAAACAAAGAGAGGTTAATAAGTTTCAAAATAACTCCATGTATTCCAAGTACATTTAACGTATAGAGACTAATACCGCGAGAATTTTTGCATTCAGAAAATTGCATTGAACGTTGCGATTATCGAAGAAGTAAAAGTTACTACTGCGAGTTGAGCTATCAATATTCTCACGCTTCCGATTACGCAATCACAAAAGCATGGAAATCATAACAAGTAATCTCATGGAAACCACTCAAGTTTTCGAAAATTTCAAAAGCTCTTGTGAAAGTTGTACATTGTGTTCTAATGACGAATAACTTCATCATACTATTTTTAATTTTCGACTACAGAAGTAACGACCGATTCAAACATTTCGCCGAGTTTAATCTTAAAAGCACTTTACCATTTACTGACGTAACATTATCGAGTGAAAGTCTTACAAAGGTCGAGAAATGATGAATATGGTGTTCTAAGAGGATTTCAAATCACCTGTCTCTTTCTTTTAATTCACGAGCCAGAGAAACTAGCGGAATTATTTCCGCTGGTAGGAAGAAAAAAACAAAACAGAGCAACGAAGGGGAAAGGAGAAGTGGAATAGAACAAAAATCACAGTTATGAGAGTCCCAATGGGTCCATTCATGCGCAACCGAAAGATACGCACTGCTTGGCACTCCATGCGAATGCAGAAAAGATACGCCCCTCACAAGACATCCGAATTATGGTGGAAAGGAAAACGGGCAACATTCAATTTATGCTATCAAACAACAACATACATGTAACTGAAGTACGATACATGCAAAATACGAAGGAAGAATGAATAGTAAAACCTCCAAAGAAGGGAACGTTTCACTAATAAAGGTGCATTAGCGTCCACTATCGACAGCATACAAAAGTTTAGAAACGATCTAAGAGATGAGCTAGTCTAGTTCACAACTATAATGTTTTACATTTATTAGTTGAAATGTTCTACATTAATCCCAATAATCAACACATTTTAGAAATGGAAATAGTGGCCTAAACATTTAAAAGCTTCAAGAAGTGTTACATTCAAAATTCTGTAAATACAAATGACTTAAATGCAGGAGATAATTAGTGAATAAAGGGGTGCAATACAGAGGTACAATGCAGCAAGACCTCTTTAACTGCCTGCTCTCCTTGAGCTGTGCTTTGACATCCGATCGCGAAAATAAACAATTCATTACAATGAATAATGAGAATTGAACTGCCAAATACGTAAAAATTCATCCAATTCATTTTAGAATGTCATTCGATGAAAGCAAGCATTGCACAAGATACACATTTCTTTCGATAGTTTTACTTTTTTGTATCATGTAATTATCTTTGATTTAGAAACCTTTCTATCTCATCTGATTCAGAGTCATACTTCCAAATCGGAAATAGTAAGCAGCGAAAACACTTTCCTTAGGATGGTATAATAACTCAAACGGAATTATTTGAAGCGAGAAAAGACAAGGAAGAGGACAAAGTTAATTTTCACCAATAAACAGCATGTCACATAATGTTGATGGAAACTGGACTAAAGCTTCCTTTCGACGAAAATGATGGGTAAAAAGAAAGAATACATTGACCAACTTTTTATCCTATTTCTCGTGGGCGATAAACCTCTGACACGAATGAATAGAGACACCTGTTTTCTCTGGAGCGGTGTCTCCGCCGAGTCTTTCGTTTTTGTCGTGCTTTAGATCGGAAAGAGGGGAAAAAGCAGCAAGACAGTTTTCCCCATCGAAATTACGGATCTTAAGTGCCACCGTTTTATCCCATCTTTACCGATATATCGTTTCGAACGCGAGATTGTGGTGAAATACTTTTAGAGGTGCTGAGTATTTAAAAACGAATTATGTGCTCTGAAATTTCGCGGAGTTTGTCGGGAAATAAAAGTCTCCGAGAAATTCGAGGATACGAAGTGTGACAGGAATTCACGAGTCCACGATTTCAAACACTACTCGAAAAGTTTGAAATTATGAGGATTAGAGTGCTGCAGAGCAGAGGGTTTATTTAAAACTTTCAATGGACCGAATCAAAAGTTCATCACTCTCGAATTATAGTAAGCTTTCGAGTAAACCACGGGGCTATATATCTGCCCTGAAATGAGAGATGATGATGAAGAGATAGACTATGTTCAGAAGTAAAATGGGATAGATTAATAGATGTAATTGATGATTATGGGTTTTACTTATTTTTTTAAATACTTCCAAAATGAAATACGAAAAAGATAAACGTTCATTTTCTACAATAGTTGCATACTACGCGAAATTCGAGATCGTAAGGAAAAGACCGGGGGAGGAGTTTTCATTGCAGTTAAATCGTCTCTCCAGAGCAAAGCACAGACTTCGAGTAATAGCGACATAGCGTTTGGTGCACCATCTGCCAAACTAATAAGCCTAATGTCAATGTATGCGCATTTTACCGTCCACCACCAAACTCCTCTCGGCAAGTATTGCGCAGCCTTAGCGGAGAGATAAACTCCTACACCCGCAAGAATAATCAAAGCGTAACGATTATAGGGGGTGATTTTAACCTTCCAGATATAGTCTGGGAAAATTACGGTGTGAAAAAAAGTGCCCGAGATGCCGATTCGTGTAAAACATTACTAAATGTGCTTCAAAAAAATTCATTAAACCAAGCGGTAAAATCACCAACAAGGGGAGAAAATATTCTTGATCTCTTCTTGATTAACTCTCCTGAGCGAGTAAAGAACATTTCGATCGACGATGGACTTGGCGACCACAAAGGCGTATACGTAGACATCGATATACAACTAAATAAGCATAAGAAGCCTAAACGCAAATTTTATCTCTACTCCAAAGCAAATTTTGAGAGCTTTACCGAAAATGTATTAACCAATTTTAATTCATTTAAGGCGCACGTAACTAATCTGTCCTCCGAAGAAACCTGGAAAAATTTTGTAGAAATTATGCATAAATACATACACCTTTATATACCCTCGAAATACTCAAAAAATGATTGAGAACCAAGATGTTACGATAAAGAGGTTAGAAAGGCACTTCGAAAACAGAGAGCACTTCACGGAAAAGAGCCTTTACGGGAATAGACCAGTCTGATTTCAGCTCAACAAGAACGTTATTATTAGGGAAGCACAAAAATACGAAATCCGATACTAAGCGGGCTATGCAAAACGCCCTATGTAATTTTAAGCAGAAAATTCTAGCGGATAGCTTAGAGGAGGACCCTAAAGCCTTCTTGTCGTACGTTAGAGAGACACAGGGAAAATTACAAACCGTTTGCTCATTAAGGGATAACGATGGCAATATTACTAGTGATCCGAAGAAGAAAGCGAACATCCTTAACGACTTTTACCAAAGCGTATTTGCAGCCGATAATAGCTCAGACAGCCTTCCGGTAACAAACACAAACGCGTTGATGGCAATTATTTGTTTTACTGAAGATGGAATCGCTAAACTCTTGCGTACAATTAAGCCGAATAAATCCCCAGATCCTGAAGGTATTCCGACTACAGTATTGAAAGAACTGGCGGATAGCGTTGCTCCATACCTCCAAATTGTGTTCTCCAAGTCAATGGACGAAGCCACCGTCCCAAAGGATTGGAAATTAGCGAATGTTACGCCCGTTTACAAAAAGGGATTAAAGGATGACCCAGGAAATTATAGGCCCATCTCGTTAACTTCGCTAACAGGTAAAAGTAATGGAGCACATCGTTGTTAGCTCACTAATGAAGTTTTTAGTTAGTTATTTCATTAAGAACCAACACGGCTTTGGAAAGTCCCGATCATGCGAAACTCAAATTGCACTGTTTGTCCACGACATTTTAAGATCTGCCGAGACTATTAAGCAAGTGGATGCTGTCATCCACGATTTTAAGAAGGCTTTCGATAGAGTTCCTCACTACACATTAATTTACAAATTAAATTTGGCTGGTATTAATAAGGAAGTAATTGGGTGGGTCAAGGATTTTCTCTGCGATAGGGAGCAACAAGTAGTACTCAATGGCGTTACTTCAAACAGAGTCAAAGTTATCTCAGGCGTACCTCAGGGCAGCGTGATTGGACCCCTTCTTTTCCTGACATACATAAACGACTTGATCCCCGACTTCGATAGTAAAGTGAGGATATTCACGGATGACACAGTAATATATAAAGACATATCAAGCGAAGGAGACCGTGAATTCCTAACAAGCGACTTAGTTCGTATTCAGCGGTGGTGCGAAAAATGGCAACTCGACCTTAATGCAAGTAAATGCTCCGTAGTAAACTTTTTCGAAAGAAAACAGTTGCGGCAGTTTAAATCGTACAATATTAACGGAACGGAAATAAAAGTAGTGCACTCGGTCGAGTATCCCAGAATCACTCTTACGAATAACATGAACTGGAGCACGCATATCCGAAACACTTGCGCTAAAGCAATTAGAAAGCTCGGTTTCATTAGGCGTATTGTCGGTAGATGTGACGAAAAGGTTAGAGGGCGATGTTATTCTATGTTAGTTAGGCCCCATCTGGAATATGCATCAAATATATGGGATCCGGCGGACGAAACAAGCATCCGAGAACTCGAGAAAGTACAACGTAAAGCGGTATACTTTGTTAAGAAGTGATACGACAAAAAAGCAAGCGTTACCAAAATTCTCTCCGACGCAGGTTGGGAATCCTTAAAAGACAGGAGATTAGAAGATAGATTGCGATTGCTTGATAAGTTTAGGGAAAGCACGTTAGCGGTAGATGTGGTCGATATTATGCGACCCCCCTGCTACCTTGGACGATCCGACAATGAGCGTAAAATAAGAGAAATGGATGCTAGGACGAGTGGTTTTAAGAATTCATTCTTCCCGTGAACGATACGCGATAACAATAGGTTAAAAAAATAGTCCGAACCCTCGGTGTTTTCACCCCCTGCCACACGCCGAAAGGCGGCTTGCAGGGTATTTATGTAGATGTAGAATCAACCTTCAATTTGTGCCGTATCTTCGCCTCCGCTCGAAATCTGCACTTCAAAATTGCCGCCTGGTTTCAGTGACTACGCTATGACAACCCCCTCCCCTTGTTTCCCATCATGCTCTTAGAAAGAGACTGGGAGTCACGAGGTAGTCCAATTTTGGCATCAGTTATCAAGAAGAACGCAGATTCTGACCTCTTGGTAAAGTTGGGAATTATTTTGTGCTATTTTTTTTATAGATTATTCCTCTTTCCGGACTTATTTAAAGACGTTTGAAGTCGATCAAACTCCACCGATGCTATTATTTTGGGAGTTAATCTCAGTATTATTTTCAGTTATTGCTGTGCCTCATCGTATTATTTCGTCGTTTCTTATGCTGATATTTGCTTGATTTTCTACGGTCAACTATGGTTCATTCCTTTATTGTACCTTGGATGTTGATTTCTCTTTGTAGCATGCCGACTGTGTCTCTTCGATTCGTCACAAGAGTTTACATGCAGCTCTCTCAGAAAGTACTTCGTCTTAAAACCGTGGGTACTTTCTTGAGTACGCTGCAATGTAAAAAGGAAAAATACGAACTCCGCACACGTTACTCCTACTCGATGTTCGCATTAAAACTTTCATTTCTGTTAATTGCCGCATTAGGCCACACAAGGCGGTAGTTATATTTTCAATATTCATATTCCGCGGCCTGTACATAAAGGAGTACAAATTACTTTTAATGGAGACAGCCATTTCTAATTTGAATAACGGCGGAGAGTTCCCTACATTTGGGTCTGTAGCTCATCTGCCAAGTTTGCGAAGATTAAAGTTTTTTTTCGGCTAATTCGATATTCTGCCGCGCTCGAGTCCAACGACAGCGAACCTGCTTTCGAGGAAACTAAGATGTCGGGAAAGCGACGAAGGAAAGTGTACAACACGGAGCGAAAGGGTATATTTAAAATAAAATTCAATGAAATGTTCCTCCCAGACGCTCGTAACAAGTCTCCCACGGCTATTATCGTTAAAGACACAACTTCTCCAAACAAACAATTCTAAAGGAGAAAGAAAAAGCCTTTCTAATTCCGACGTGACACATGGGTGTATATTTGTATCCCTCCTTTTACCCACAAAAGTACGCACTTAAAATAAAAAACACACGGAATGAGGAGAGGATTACATCCGCTGTCGGGGATATGCTCTATCTTTCCATGGACGTGATTGAATTTGGCTATTTATTTCATTCTTGACTCGTACTAGTATTAGAGTCCCTTAGTAATTGTTTGTTTTGCAACTTAGCGATTCTTCGTGCGTAAGAGTAATGAAAAATTACTAGAACTTATAAAAAGCTATAGAATGAGAATAGGAATCTTCATGATGTATTTCCACAAAACATCGCCAACAACTGTGAATTTTATATAATTAACTAGCTGCAGTGTTCGTTAATTCTCAACGGGGATAATAGACGTCGATTTAATCTAGTATACGTATTTGTACACAAGAGAAAATAACATCTCTCATCTTAATTTAGTCCAATGGGACAGGTTATCGAAAACGTAAATTTTCTAATCAAAGTTCGAAGCCGAAATCTACAATCAACAATAAAAATGTGAATCATTATGGAATTTCCTTCTTATGAAACATGTCTTAAGTTGATGTGCAAGTTTGCAAGATTTTCAACGTCTGGTTTTAGGAAATTTAACAGTATCATATGTCAAGAGTCCGAATTGATAGACAAAATGTTACTAATTAATCTCCATTAATTCATTATGGTGCTATGTATGTTTGTTGCTCCAGCGATTCATTGCTACAAATTGTTTTAATTTTTTTCTATTGATAGCTCACTAATAAAACTTTTCACTGAAATTACAAGACTTGACTTGAGGATTGATCAAATGCCCACAGTTATTCTCAGTATTCTAATGATCTGTTAGAGTTAAAGCGAAATCTCCTATACATGCATGGAGACTAACAATAATCTTCACTTATAATAAATCATTATAACTATGGACCCTAATGTGAAGATCAATGAATCCATTCTGGCTGAATATTATAATACTGCACCTACAAACATTAGTGGTTATTAAAAACACTCCGTAAGCCGTCTTTCGGCAAGCGGAGCTCGCGCTCAGAGACAAACCATTTGTGGAAACCCCCTGAGGATGGAGGCTTTGTCTCCGAAATGATCATTCCCAGAAAGCGGTAATCTGTAGCTTTCCGTTTGTCTCTGAGCGCGAGTTCCGCTTGCCGAAATAAGGCTTACGGAGTGTTTTTAAACCTCTAATTCATAAACAAACTGGTTCCAACCTTCTTTTTCTTAACACCTACAAATATGTCAAATTCTCGCTAGAACTGACACTCAAACAACATCAGAGTCCGGCTAATCCGAAAATTCCGCGAAACCCTACAGAATTTTAGAGAAATTTTTAAATACAGTTTTTGGTTGAAATTCAGGAATAAACTGAATAAAATCAAAGTACAGACATTGGAACGCCACTCCTTAGTTAACTTTTACAATATTGCGGTGCAAAACTAATGGGAAACGGGAGGTTTTTCCTTTCCGTCCTTGAGCGAATGCCAGGCAGTCCTATGTTTAATATGTTATGTTCCCCTCCACCAAATTGCAGTGTAAATAACAATAAATATTCTACTCTCTGTTGTATCAAATAAAAAATATTATAGGCTCCGTTATAAAACTAAAAATTATTGTTATGCAATACTCTGCACAGTACAGAAGATACAATACAGTGTTATTAGACGAAATAAAGTGCTCCGTCCCAATTAGTTCGGAGTAACGGGACTCTAGGGTGTTTTAAATTCCGAGTAAGAACTTTCTCAAGTTGCCAAAAGGTCCAACCCAACACCCCATTGCAGCTAATTACGATGCTTTTGCCCCACGAAATTATTGGAAAATAAGATTCAAGTACCTTGAATGGCCGAAAGTAGGATTCCAATAAGAGTAAATGTGAAAGCGTTTCTCACGATAAGTAACAAGGCCTGATAAGTGCCTGGGAGTATTACTTTACGAAAGAAAATTCTGAAAGATACCGAGGGATTACAATTGAAGCTTGATTAGAATAGGATCGTAAGAGAAAATACTCCTCGAAAGAGAATTCAAAACCTCCTCAAATGTTTATCTGTAATACATGAACAGGTCATAAAACAATACAAAGGGAATGGATCAAAGTCACAAAACCGACATCGAAGAATATCTTAATGATTAACATCCGAGGATAAACAACGCGCAGAAACTCTGCATGATTCTGTGATGAACAAAAAATACGCAGCGACGAAATGAACATTAACGGTTTCAAACAAAGAAAACCACTTGCAGTCGTGAAACAGTGTCGGAGTGAGCGGATGAACGTGTTCGGTGTTTTCAGAAAAGTGTTGGCCACCGAAACGGCCACTT
The DNA here is from genome assembly GCA_000376725.2 of Ladona fulva. Lineage (NCBI taxonomy): Eukaryota > Metazoa > Arthropoda > Insecta > Odonata > Libellulidae > Ladona > Ladona fulva. The sequence continues at coordinate 299,038 of KZ308790.1, forward strand.
GCATACATCTCTGCCACAAAGGGACGAGCTCACGCCATACGGCAATCACGGAGCACTCGTGCGCATGATAATCACGGGTGCACGCGCAGAGATCAACGGGGCCGACGGGTGGGTCAACAATAGGAATACGCGCTCAATTACTACAACTAGTGTTGACGCCCATAGCAACGGACGAAAATGGGCAATACTGCAAGAGGAAAATATCCCACCACGAATTCAGCCCTCGAGGCACTGAGAATGTTTGAGCAAAAGATTTCCTATTGAAAACGGACGAAGAATTTGGTCCCGTATTATAATTAAAATAGAATTTAACTAATGATTACTTTAGGACCCGATGAGCCATGTCAGGCTCAGGTGGACCTTACTGATTTATTCCTAAACTTGATGTTTATTACCATTTCTTTTGTACAACTTCATGTATTTTTGTAATAATTGTACAATTGATATTTGTGCAATAAACTATTCTTCATTCTTCGATTAAAGTGAATATTATGGTTAACTTTTATTCAAATTCATCAAATAATTCAAGAAATTAACTATAATCCTCACTATAACCTTAATAAAAAATTGTAATACTGGGCCATAAAGTGAACATTATTTGAAGTTCATCTTAAGCATAAATTATAGTGAAGAACCTCATACGAACTATTACAGCAATTACTACGTTTCTTTACCAAACAGTTTCGCAACCAAATATTATCCTTCAGGTAAACAACATATGATATGGAGGAACAATTACGAGTAATTTTCTTGAGTTGGACACCACAGGGATTTCCTAAAACGAGGTAACGACTGGTTTAAAAAATCTCTTGTTTTATCTTTCAAGTGGCACAACAAATCCATACTGACAAAATGAGTTACGGTGAATTATTTCACAGATATTAAAGGATAATACTCAACATCCTATTGGCCAATAATTAACAATATATATGTTGAATATATATATATATATGAAGGATTTCGCTCTTTCCTGCTGTATACAATGGCAAAGATTCTCTCGGGTTAGCCCGCACTGGTCGGCCGACGTTTCGAACAGAATCTCCTCCAGCAACCATAGCATCGGAGAAGCTAATAGATTACGTAAGGTATTATTACACCCCCTGCCTTACGCCACTGGAAGCTTGCGGCGACTTAAAAGTCTAACTTCATCCGTTGGGTTTCAAGCCGATATATTGGAAAGTACCATATTGGGTAGTTTAAGTAATTATTAAACACAACTTGTGCCATACGCCACTGTTTTTGCGACACCATTCATATAACGGATCAGATGCCATAACTAACATTCACTTATCAAGGTGAAATAGTATCGGGGTTCTAAACACTATCTGAGTTTCCTGTAAATGTCTTACAGAGTAAAAATTAACGTGCCCTGGTATCGAATACATAATCAATTTAGAAGTTCTTAAGCTTGAATATTAACCAAATTGCCATTTCGGTGCCCCGAAAAAAAATTAGAATGAGCGCCATTTACGTATTCAAAGGCAAAAAGAAAAAACTCCACCTCAAGATGGCGTAGTTCGATGGTTCAAACAGGTCGTGAGTTTTCTCTATCAGCGGTTTTGTACAATTATTTTGATTTGATTTCGTAATAAATTATTTTGGAATCGTGCAAGTTTAAAGGTGGAATTTTCATTTATAAGGTGTCGTTCCAGCGTGCATCAAATGCTTAGATTAATTTTCATTACGCAGAAAAGGAAATATTTCTGAAACAGAAAGCATAAACATATCTAGACTAACCAGAGGTTGCGAATAGACCCTTTACGCGCACTCAGAGCAGAGGATGAAATAAACCTGAAACTACAAGTTCCCCCAAAACCATAACCTCCGAATTCAATAAAACGAGGGCTAATGAACAATTCGTTTCCACGTCGCATTCGAATGAGCGGAAAATGCCTTCACGTTCCATTATGCAAAGAAAAGCAGACAAGTATCGATTTTCGCTCGGAAGTAAGAAAACCGCAGCCGCTTACCGCCGAGAGTCAATGTACGGAAGGCAAGTATTTTTCATCGTTGGGGTCAACGGGGTTCAACTTCTAGAAAACAAAAATCTGGACCATCATTGCCTTCATTAAAGGAATTCCTATTGGCAGGAAAAGTTCCTAGAATCCAGACGCCGTTGATCGAATGTAAAACCTAAGCAGAATGGGAGCAAACTGTCTCGAGTTTCCCATAAAAATTGACGCATTGAATTGAATATGAAAATAAAATGACTGCGTGAGGCAGAAAATAGACGGATGCCGCACAATTAGAGAAAGAAATTCTTTCGTAATCAAGCATGATTTAGTGAACTGTTCTTTCTGCAGTAAAGACAAGTTAATGATGACAATGATATTCTGCCATTGCTATAACGTGAGATGCGCTCGCAATTTACTTTACCAAGCTAAGTTTTTGCTTAAAATAATTTGCGGAGGATAAAAAATACCATCAGCTAAAACGCTAACTATCGCAATTTGGAAGCCCATCTGAAGTTTGACAATGAAAGAAGAAAATTTAGAAATGGTACAGCTCTAATATAAGAAACACGATACGAATCGCTTCTAATTAAGAGCAAATATATTAGAGAAGTTTAGAAGAGATTAACATTATACAAAACAGTAGAAATTGACGATGAATATGTAGAATATCACTAATTAAATTAACTATGAAATTTATTAAAAAATAATTTCAAATTTGAGTTGATACAAGTTTAATTTCTGCATCTTTGGAAGTAGAGAGATTTGAATATAATTATTCGTTTCTGGCCGCACTTCGTGGAACGACATAATGAAAGAAAACTGTAAAAATATTCCTGTGGAAATTACAAAGTTTTCTCTCATTATTTCATAGAGTAATTTGATGCTATTTTCAGTAGCAAAATATTTCAACGAGGTGAACAACGTCATTTTGGTCTTTTCCTCCAGTTTAAAAAAGACATCGTGTGAACAGACTCTTCCTAAATCTTACTCTACACTCCACAAAACTATGATAATCCAAGAAATTGATTAAATAAACACGAGATAAATATACATAAGCCACCAAACATTCTGACCGTAAAGAGCATGTACTTCACTAGAAACTATTATTTATATTTCTTAAACTCTTCTCCGGACTAATCAGTGAACTCATTCCTCAGAATCGTAAACATCTTCATTAAATCTACAAAATGAGAACAGTCCGAGTTGGTTCTCTGCCAATCAATTACTCGCAAGTAGAAAAGCATTTCGGAAATTATAATGCGCCGAAAAATATGAGAAAAAGAATTATTTCTCAGACAACTCTCAATTTGGTTTCCAATCAGGGCGGGGCGATCATAAATTAAGAAATCTGCTCGTCATTTTGCAGCTTCAAATGTCGCTCTCCATAAGGAGTTGCGATGACCGTTGGGTGTTAATTATTCAGGAGCGGGAGAATCAGGAATACAATCAGATGCCCAACGCCAATTCTCTAGCCTCTGAATACCGATTTCCACGGACGCCGTGTGACCTTGAATGAGGAGTGTTAATCTGCAGCCAGCATGCAGCTACAAAAGGTTATTTCAAAGTCACTCCTTTGGACGGAATGCGTATTTTCCCGCAAATTTACCCCCAACTAACGAGGGAGACAGGAAAGCAATTACGTGAGAAAACTATCTCCTTGATGTGGAATTTCGCTAAATAAGGAAAGATACTCCTTTCGTTTAATCTTTTGCTTAATCTACTTTCTCTTGGACAGCCATTTGAGCGACAGAATTCATCTTAATTTTCACTCCTAAAACGCCCCAGAAACGAATTTTAGCAGAGAAAAACACCGTTCATAAATTAAAACTTTTAAAACGACACAATATCTAGACCGAGTCACCATCCGGAAAATAATACAAGAGTAAATAAAATTTCCTTTTCTCGGGAGTATTGCGTTATTATAAGGTAGTTGATCGCATTTTCGTAAGGTTGTCAGCAATTTTCTGACGAATGAAATAGCCCTGATTTTCCCGATTTAAAACTCTAAATCAGACATAAGATATCTCAAGTGAAGAATAAAGGCGGAATTCACTTTTTTAAATCATAACATAAAGGATTTGATCGCCGTCTAATTTCTAAATTAATTTACAAAAATTGTGCAGCCTAATCTCAGTGGCGACAACGATATCGTTGTTTACAACGCAGAGCTCCATGGATAGCCAAGTGGGCAGCGCTTTCGACTTCGATGTAAGTGGTCCCGGATTCGATTCCCGGAGGGGGCCAACGTGCGAAATGACCTAAGCTGTCGACACTTTCAACACTACTATCGACTCCCCATTATGGGCATAGAAAAAACACCTAGTCATTTAACAAAAAAATAAAAAAGAATGAAATTTGAAGGAGAAAATCACAAAGTAAACTTCCCTAACATCATAAACATCAAGAATCGACTGCATGAAACACCGAAACATTTAAAAAGTACATCTAATAAAGTTTCTAGGAGACGGGGGACATTTGCACCATTTAAACGCTAACAATCGACTTCTCCTCCAAACCATGGCAACCGATATTACAATTAGGAACGCACGAGACGTACTATTGCGAACATGGTAGAAAAACATCGCGTAAGCTCATTACCCATTCATGAGCACAAACCAAAGAGAGAAACTAAATCCTTGGAGCGATCCACGGCCTTCATCGATGTAATTCCGGGATTATATGGAATAACTTGGCTTAACTCGTAGACAAAGAGCGAGTGCATTAGCTTAACACCTTCTTATTTGGCATTCGAGAGCGCTGCAAATAGCAAAGAGAACGATATCCGTCTATTCCCAGGAGAAGATACCATCTCGGGACCACTCGTGCGGGAGCACTGTGCTCTTCCCTTATCTGCACGATCTTGAGCCCCTCATATACAGCGCTCACGCCCGACAGGGTTTCAGTGAACTTGCTGAGATGCATTCCAAGTGCACCCTGGAGAGAAAGGCAAATGTACATCCTGAACATAGAACAAACAACCTTGAAGACCTCTGCCACGAGGAACATGTCCATCCTATTTTTTCCAAGATAGAAATTCAAAAACACAAGTGAATTAATTTTATGAAAAAAATCATGCAGCATTAATATCTGAGAACGTTAGAATTGAAACATTGAGTTAATAGAGTAATTTCCAATTAAAATGCTTTCTGATGACCGATTCGCGAAACGACAGCCCCCACCAAGCGAAAGAATAAACTAAATATTATTAAAATAATTATTTCCTTTTTTGTTTTTATTGAACCAAGCAAAAGTATGTTATGGCCGAAACATTTCGCCCATTAAATGTCAAATTAAAAAATCAAAGTTATACTATAAAACTTTGTGTAAAATATTCACCTTAAGATTCAGCAGTCAATATCGATTACTCACAAATAACTGGAAGACGCTAATTACCTTGGAATAAACACTGACGACAACATCATAAACACCTACAACAATTTTAACAAAAATGACGATATAGTGAGTTCCTTACCTTCAAAGTGAAAGAGTACTGGGAAAATGTACGGGACAAACTGATAATAAATAATCAAAAAGTAACCAAAGGTCTCCTTAAATTCATTGCCGCTGTTTTCAACTGCGTGATTAATTTCTCCAAGAAAAGCACCTTTTACACCGCCATTCTCCTTTTCGCAGCTGAATCAAATTCACAGCTGAAAGTTTCGTTGTTTTATGATTCGACACCTTATCTGAATGATGAGTCAGGGAAAGTATCTCGCTTTTTGACCACCTTGGCCATATGCGGTCAATTCAAACATTTCATTCGATAAATATCCACTTTGTTCTTCGACAATGAATGCAACTGATTCTAAAGTGAATCTAAAAATCGATATGGATTGAATTACTATTGATGGAGTTGCCAACATAAAAATATTCCTGTCGATTATTAACACCATTTAATTTAGTTAAACGTCCGAAAGCAAAACGGTCTCTGCGTATCATTCACTCAACATTCATAAAAATGGTATACGTTTTTACACCTCTACTTTTACGATACGAAAAATATCGTTTCATTTAGTGATTCTCTCGTCCATTGGAATCAGCAAAGCAATGGGATTTGGATGGACAGTTTATAGGTCTAAAGCAACGAGATAAAAAATAGCGAATGCAGGTCCTGCGAGACTAAGATGGCGCTCAAGCGGCAGGTGTGTCGCATGTGCGACAGCTCCAATGAATGAGTCGGCCCAGGGGGAAGCGGCCACTGTTTGGCGCCTTCACACCTCTCCACAGACACATCGCGCAGAAGAGAGAGAGAGAAATATCGACAGGAAGCGGAGAGGGGCGAGATCGTTAAGTATCTGTCGACAGCGAGATCTCCTGTGTTAGGAAGAAGGGCGTGCAGAAACCACCTGCTTAGGATACAACTCCTCTCTGCTCGCCATCTTCAATAAACTCCAATTCATCATCCGGTGTAGGCCGAGAGGGAAAAATATGGACCCCACTTCTGGCCTTTCCTAATGAAGTCTATGAAATCGAGAGAGGGCCATTAGAACACCTAAGCATCCACGTTGTTTCAAAAACCTATCTTTCAAACCTGCGCTATTGTACCTGCTGTTTTACCTGATACATTTACCTAAAGTAAACACTCGTCCAATAAAGACGTGTGTATGTATGTAAAGTGGAATTTTAATATTCCCGGGGACGTAAAATATATACAAATAGCTAAGAAGCCGTCAAAATCCACACGTTCCACAAGTAAACATTCCGGTTCTCAAAGAAAGATTGAGCATCTCGGATGACTTATTCCAAGCTTCTCTATGATTTATCGTTGAAGAGCATATCGAGCGATTGAGAGTCGAAAGCAAGATCACTTTAGATTTTTTTGCAATGCCTATACATACGTCTTATCTATAAAGATCTCTTTTCTCTTCCTGAGGTAAAGTTCGGTGTTGGTTTTGTTTTCTGTATACTCTGTGAGCAGTCAGGTTTCTTCGTCCTTCAAGATGGCACCTAGGGATGCCGTCGACCGACATCGAAGGAGTCACCTGGCAGAAAACCCGAGAGAACTTCCACAAGTAAGAGATCTTTCCTAATCCACCTCTACGGGGAGGAGAGACAACGCAGTGTTCGCCAATTTGAGCAGTAGCGGAAGAAGAGTTTCTGAGTTCGCTGGCCTTTTTATGTAGATGCCGAGATCAAGATATCCTACCGGTTTTTGCCAAAATTCGATCCCCGGTAGCCAACCGTATCCTGAGACGAGCTAACATCGCCCTAGTAAGGGAACGCATCCATCGTACCAGACACTCCTTGGATAAGAATGCCCGACAGCTGTTGACCATCCACCTTAGACTAGTAGCTCTCAGTTTTTCCACAGCAAATGTTTCATCTGAATTACACCAAAAACCAAATTTTCCTTTGAAAATAACTCCATCCATTTCAATACGAAATACTCTGTCGCGATCCATGATGAACAGGTTGGAGTAATATACGTTCTTCTCTGTCAATAGAACTCATTCTGTGTATTTTGGTCATTGTTGATTTGATTTCTCCAGAGGTTGAATGATTTATCATTTCCCTTACGACTCCCAATCGATACCTAAGGGAAACTACCGTCATTCATAATGCATAACTAATTGAAACTCGTTGAATTTCGAGAGGAATAAGTTAAGATGGTGGTTTCTCCAAATTTCTCGTTTCTTTAATTAAAGAAGTCGTTTTGACAGAGCTCGGAAATCCATGACGCGGCGGCATTCGAACCAATGAACGCCACCGAATTTCAATAATACGGGAAGCGGGGGTTCTGCGTCCAGAGGGCGTCCGGTGCGATCAAACAAAAGCGTGGGTGTAGTAAACAGCGGTCCTTTGCCACCGATGTCGTTCGGTGCAAACGAAGCAATGAGATCAGCATCCCAGAATACGGAGTTTCCAGCAGCTGAGAAAATACGCTCCATAATGAGAAGAGCGGGAGGAGTTGAAAACAAAAGAGAACTTAATCGCGTAAAAATTGAAGCTTAGACAAGTTGCAAAACAGTGGCGCAGGGTAATTAATAAAATATGCGTCTCATTGAATAAAACTGTCAATTCACACGAGTCACAAAGGAATAAGCAGTTCAGAAAAATAATTTTAGCAATAAATGTATTAATATAATGAGTTTTAAATATAAAAATATTGTGATATGAATTGCCAGCAATAAATACATAGACCATCAAATTCAGAACATTTTTTTATTCAAAACCAATGGCATAATATTTATGACGTTATAATGGAATGTTGTACATCTTTAGACTATCAATAATTATATTGATAATAATATTTTCATAAATTTTGAAACACTTAATACAGTGTGTAACTTCTTGTCCTTGTTTCCTTCTGGAGGTTTGAGCTTCTTCCGGAATAGTGGGGTCTATACCGAGCAGTGTTTTCATCTCGGTAACGACTATCACTAGTCCTAATTGCATTTTTGTATATACATATAAAAAATATGCATTTTGTAATTTCTCTTGAGATTTCCATTCATCGAAAAATTTCTTTTAAGAATACCTGAGTATAACCTTAAGAATAAGACCTGCCGCTAAACATATTTCCGTCTATAATTTGGCTACAAATTTGTAATAAACTAAGTGAACATGTGAACAATCGAGCCTAATTGCAGTTAGAACCGAAAGAATGATTCTCCAATTGGAAAGAAAAGGAAAGTTGGATACACTAAAACAATGAATTATTTATTACTTTATATGCATACACTTTGGTGATATTAATCGAGTATATAATCTGGACAGCGATAAATCAGGAGCTATATACGATTCACTAAAAAGGGAGGCACTGGCACATGCGGACAGAATGAATATTTAATAACAGGCATTTTAGAGCGTAATTGGCACGGGAATTACATCCTATAGTGAACAAGAGAAAAATTACGGATGGATGAGAGAGCAAGGAGTACTATTACGCATGAAATTTTTTATAAGTCAAATTTGTAAGATGAAAATAGAGAGAAATATTAATGCCAATAAACCTTCTGGAAAGGTAATCCAGCGATTAACATTTATAAACGCATTCCACAATTTTAATCCAAAAATAAAGATTTGTTAGCATCTGCTCAGAAATATGACTGCATTCATCCGTGAATCCAGAAACAAACAGCAAACAGATTAAACTCTCTATTCCAACAAAAAACGGAGCACTAGTTTAGACTTTCAGACGTCACAAAACCTCTAGCGCGTGTATTACTTCCCATTGTATACAGTTGGAATGGAATTCATAAAACAGTGGCACTAACAAAAGCATAGCAATGCAGAACATGGCGCCCTATTTCGTTTTCTGGCCTTGGCTCTTGACAATAGCGACTCACAATGACACCCACTCGGGCGATAACAAGTGAGAGCCCTGACCCACCGATTGTCATCTGCTATGGAAACACGCGCGAAGTAAGAACCTCGAATATATCGCAGTTTATCTCTATAAAGCTACACGAATTCTGAACTGAGGCTTCTAGAATTGAATACTTCCGCAATACAAGCCATTAGGGTTTGTGCCATGAGAATTCTTCCTCACTGCATTATTGTTTATTTTTTCGCTATTATATTTCAGTGGAATTATTCATTCTGTGCTTTTTCTTAGTAATTGTATTCAACATCTACATATGTATGCCGCGAGCCGCCTTTCGGCATGTGGCAGCTCAGTTCGAACGTGCATAAATGTGAAGCAATGAGCATGACGTGCCCTCGAGCCATGACTTAAGATAAACCTCCTATCATAGAGTTAGAGTTCGTGAGCCAGTATAAAAATTTAGGAGTCCTTTTCAGTAGTAACTTATAGTTTAAAATGCACATTCAAGATGTAGTGTGGTCAGCTGATAGGACTTTGGGGCTATGCAACCCCGTTCTCAGGGGTAGTCAACCGAGTGTTAAAAAGGTGGCTTATTTCTCGCTCGTTCGTCCATTAATTGGGTATTGCCACGCAGTATGGAATCCACACGAGAAGGGTCTAATCTTGGAGCCAGAGCGGCTCGTTTCGCTAAGGGAGATTACAGTTTCGATAGCAAAGAATCAGAGATGATCAAAACCCCCAGCTGGGAATCTTTTAAGGATAGAAAGAAGAACCGAGTATAGGCACACGCTGTTCAAGAAATGTTTAAGTATTGACTTGCAGGACGAAATACGCGATATCGTGATTCTCGTACTCAGCGAGCGCTATTTCCATCAAAGAGGTTGCAAGATTATAGCGCGAACGGATATTATTGGTCTCTTTTTCCCGATAATATTAGGAATATCAATCAGGTATATAAGTAGGTTCGGTGTTTTCACTATTTGCGGCATGCGGAGTACTAATCTAAACGTCAACAGGGATGACGCATAATATCAACAGATCTATCCTAGAATTTTCCTTCTCTGGATTCGAGCAAAGTCTTAGTTAAAATTGTCTATAATTAGTAGCGATAAGTTAAAATTAGGCATAGTATTTACGATGGGAGATATAAGATTCGAATTTTGCGCAAAAATCGTGGCTTAGCGGACGCTCCAGTTTGGGACTCCCCAAGACAGGGAGGACCCAAACGTAGCCAAGCATACAATACATAATTCATAAAGATAGATTAAGGAATGACGCAAAGCTATGCATCGTTGGAAAAAACAGTGAGTTGGTTAAGACAAAAAATGTTATTATAGTATATATAACATAGGAGCTGTAATGCTTGGAAAGTAGCAGAAAATTATTAAGACGCTCGTTCATAAACCACCTCGAGGAAACGATTAGCAATGAGTCCGCCGAAGACTTGAACGAAAATACAACCAAACCGTATAAACACGTTGTTTAAATAATTCATAAGTAGCAATGACGCTTATGTGATACAAACAGGATGCGTAATGACGGAAGGAAAGGGGTGATAAGGGCGTAACGTCACACCTTCAGTAGCACTGAAAACAGTGCGATAGCAGAGGAATAGACGCCTAATGGGACCCAAGTGGGCGCCACCGAACAATAGAGATCAGCAGCCGCCTTAAGATTATGTAGAATATGAGGGGTGGAGAGAGGAATAAAGAACATTGAATAAGGTAAAAAGAGATGAGCCGGATCTTGGGTCGCGTCGAAACAAAATGCTTGAGGCGCGGAATGATTTGAACGGCAAGAACAGAGATTGCAAACGATACTTGGGAAAAGGCGAAGAAAGAACACTGAAGCTACTCTAGCGGATAGTTGGTTACCATAACCATTTTCCTTAGCTTTTACATCAACTATCTAGAGCGATACAGCATGTAATATGAATTTGGTTAATGATATAAACAGAAGTGTTTTGTTTGTGGTGCTTGCTACGGAACTTGATCGCTCTAAATAAGTTTGGTATACACGGACAAACTTATAGATTCATAATGCTATTAACCTCTTCCACCCACTTCATACCACCATCCAACATATACCTTATGTAACCAGTGTTTTTTCGAGTAAAAGGAATGATATATAGACAATATATGCATATTAAAGATGTTAATATAGAAACATATTGTTTTTACGACAACTGTAGAGCGCGCACCGCAGAACCACATGCTCGCGGAGTCAAAAGTTTGCGTAGCTCGAGCTTAAAACTACGAAATACGATACGTATTTCTCCATCATCTACTTGCACGAGAATTAAAGGTCTCCCAGCCAAGCGGGTGACGCCTTCGACTTTGGTGAAAACAGTCCCGGATTCGATTACCGGTGGGAGCCCATATGTGCGAAATTACCTCAGTGGAAGTACTTTTAATAATAATACTAATAATACTACGAGAATTAAAATTAGAATCAGTCTTAGAATCAGCTACTTTGATTTAAACATCAAGTAATGCTAGTACTTCACTAAAACTACTCCACTTGTGAAATTTAATTAACTTACTTCCTGGTAAATTGCAACAGCGTTGTATGTCACGAGGTATAAATAGTAAGCTCCGAGTTAACAGAGCAGTTAACCCTCGCACACATACAAAAGCTGTCCAAGCAAAGAACTGAAATTATATTTTCAGTGTATCAAAGAAAACAGTACCGCAGCCGTGCAGAGTAAAGAAGTGAAACAGCCGCGGTCTCCGAGCGAACCCCGGCGAGAGCAAAAGGAGGAAAGATAAAATCGGCTGCGCCCGTGGCATTGTTCCTCGGGAGACTTCGACGAGTGATAATTCCAAGGGGGATTTAGAAGCGAGGATTAACGAGAGTTCGATAGCGGCGTTGGTGTCGTTTCGCGATGGGTCCCGGCGTACGATGGGTGTCGGTAGGAAGCGGGGGATGGGCGAACGTGCGCAGTTTCCGCCCCGTGGCGCCGGAGCACGCGTGACGCCCGAGGTAATGCAAGGGCGGGGTCCCAGGGAGGAGTCCACATTAGCTTTACCAAGTAGGCCAACGGTTTGAGACAACGGTCGTCTGTAATGAGAACGCCAAACCCTTTATGATGCTGCATGGGTTTGTTTATCTGCTGAAACCAGCGGAGGGACGAAAACAACGAACTATCCTTATAAAAACCCTAATTAAAATAAAATGAAACAAGTTGGCGTTTTGAAGAGAGGAATTTGCCCTCTGAGTTTGAGCGAGGAAATCAAAAGAAACTGCAAATGAAAGATGTTGGGATATTTGGTGGTTAATAGGAATATGGATTTTGTCTCCTAAAGTGATAATGCTCTAACAATATTCTTTTGTTAAATCAACGTGAAAAGCTTTAAATAAAGGCGTTAGTAACACTTATAACGACACAATCATTATTCCCGCACTGCCGAGGATATTATTTAAAAAAATAATTTCATAACCTCGAGCGATCTAAAGCGATTCATTCATCTACATTAGTACCCTGCAAGCCGCCTTTCGGCGTGTGGCAGGGGGATTCATTCAGGTAAGATTTGAAATAAAAACCTTCCAAAGAAGTAGAAAGGCGATGAGATACGCGTGGTACACATGCTTTGAATTTAGAAAAAGAAATTGAAAGAGAAAAAGTCTGCCGCAGCCGGGAATCGAACCCGGGTCAACCTTAGAGGACAGAGCACCCGCGCGGAAAGTGGGAGACCCGGGTTCGATTCCCGGCTGCGGCAGACTTTTTCTCTTTCAATTTCTTCTTCTTCCAAAGAAGACCCGAACTTTTCAAAACTGACATTCATACAGACTAATAAAAATCTTACATACCGTACATTCAAAACTAAAGATTGGAGAAGAAAATATTACGAGCCATTTCAAAAGTTTCTTAGAATTAACAGTTTAAAAGTACGGAAAGCGTCACTGACCAGGTGATGTTTCTCCGTTAAGACCCCGACCACCTTACTAAAGAAAAATTAAGATATCGATCCAGGGTATCATGATTTCGATCCCAGGAGGCCCCAAACAAAGGTACTTTTCGCGTTTAAATACATCAGCTGGATATTCAAAAATTATTACAGTTTAGGGCATTTTCCTTTACGATAGAAGCTTGAAATTTTCGACAAGGTTAGAAGACTTCTATTGCATGTTGCAAAGACTTTGGTCTTTGCAGCCATAGCTTCCATGTTAGGACGCATCAAATTTCGCCTACAAAATTTACATTGGGAGGCTTTCAAAAAAATTTTCAATGCCGTCGGCAACAAATAGAAAACGAACGCAAGATAATTTCCTCCCTTATAAAGCAATAATGTCAAGGAACGGTTATATTAAGTCATAATAAGTCGGGAATAAATTCCTTCCTTTTGCTAAGCTATTGCCAAGGAACGCCAAAAGGCTACTAAGAAACAGGAAAACTGTTAGGTTCTATAAAGAGGCTTGTTGCAGCAATAGCTAATTGGTAATCTTTCTTAGAATCAGTCACATGAAGCATATATTGTAATCTAAATATCCTTCCAAAACTCACTAATCATCTCTTGGCTGGGAAATCTATAAAAATTTATTTCTTCTTATGTCAAGAAAACATAGAATTAGATGTAACTTTGTGATTTTAAATTTAAAAAATACGACGAATTTAAAGAAAATATCTTTGTTGACTGTAACTTGTTCTACAGTAATTGCTCCTAGAAAATGTTTCGACGAATAAAGTAAACTTTCATAATATTCATTCTATTTTTGGGATATTTTATCCCAACTTAGACAAAGAAAACTGCAGATTTATTTATTCGAATCCTTTTGACATATAAAAAAACTCCGCGTTGATTTTCCACTATCCTGTTCAGTGAAGCGCGAAACAAGCCAAATTTACGAAAGGAGAAGAAATGAGAGCACAAAAGACAGGCTCGTGACTTATTAATGATTGAAAGCAGTCACGTTGCGAGAAATGGACGCTGGAGCGATTCAAAAGCCAAGAGGAATGAGAATTACATCTTTAATTACTATCTTATCGTATACATTTTTAAAATATGAAATATGACAATTAGATGTGGTAATTCAAGGAACAGGATTGAAATTTTTCGGCAATCATTCTTGGAAACGAGATAAATTCCAACCGGGGAAGTTGTGATTTCGTAGACAAATGAAATTCTCTAATTACTCGCTTGGACTGGAATGCAGAGAAATGCACGGAAAATTGCAGCTTCAGACTAAAAAGCATCTCATTTGTACCGAGGAAAGCGCAAATAATGTAGTAAGAGGTGCAAGCTAGCTTAACTTATGGTGAACAAAAGGAAAATGAATATGGTCTTAAAGAATAAGAATGTACCACTTTGTAGGTAAACACACACCCGTACTCGTATTAACTGTGAGAAATGAGTACTCTGACAATATATTAGGAGAAAATAGACTTTTCTTCTACTTTTATAGTCAGCAACCTACGTTTTGCATTGATTAATGTTACGATTTGTAATTATACTTATTCCAAAGGCCTAATTCGCACACGAATAAAAGAAAACTTTATTTTTCTTAGAGCCATTAGACCAATTCAAGGCGTAGAAAATTTTATCATAGGAGAAAGTTTTTCAATAAAATTTAATTTTTACCAAAACGGTATCGAAATTATAAAGAAACGTATCTCTAAATTTAGACGACGGACATAGATTAATCAATTTATTTGGCTATCAGAAATTTATCGTAATGAAAATTAGAATTTCTTTGCTACTCATGTATTGAAAAATACTTCACTCGAAAAATTAATCGGCTAGGATTTTGAAGAAAATAAACCGCATAAACATCAACAAAAAGTACGGCCGCGATTTCCCGAATAAATACTTTTCCACGAGAGGGCGGATTAGGTATTTCCTCGCAGAATCGCCTCCTTCGCGGAAAACCCGAAACTAAGGGACGAAAAAATATTAATGTCGACAAACGAAGAGGAAAGCAAGCTCTGAAGCACGACAGAGAGAAACTATACCGCAAATATAAATCTCGTGTAAATAATATCCAGGGCCGCCGAGAACAAACTGAAATAAATAAACAGCCGTCGTCACGCCCAAAATGCCGAGATGACACGGTCGGAATTAATGACGAAATCTGGCGTCCTCCAGACGACAATAACGCACAATTATGTGCAACAATAACTGCGCGCGCGAGGAATTAAAAGCGGACACGCCTTTACCCGGGCCGACGCCGAGGGGGGAAAATTCAAAATAAAACACCCTCGACATTATCTGCCGTTGCAATTTTTTCCGCCTGAACCATAATCTCTTCGTGACATGAACGCTCGTACCCCTAAAAAAGACACCCGATCGGAGATTAACGGCAGTGGAAAGAGTGTCGCAATGCGTGCGTCACGCACTCTTTCAGAAACCAAAGAGACTTGTATCGGTTTCGGATCCGGAGGGAAACTGCTGCGCAGAAAATACGCGCGAATTTGGTTTTGTGGAGCGATGGATGGCACGCCGCTTGAGATCACGCCCACGATCGCTTTCTCCGGAACGTCCCACGCCTCCCATCGCCTGCATCTCCTCCCGTTGGGGGTTCGAACTCCTCCATCAGCGGATGGAGACCACGCCCCCTAGCGGTGGCCTAAGACAGGACCCGAAGAGAAATCTCTCAGGACGCGAATGAAACGGAAATAACGGAATATGATAACACGTACTTGCAAAGCACGAACACTCTATATGGTGTCAGATATCGAAATTAAGGACCTCGATAGCTTATCTAAAGTAACTGTATAGCACGAATGGAAAATTAATTAATAACAGCCGTATTTATAGTTTTCTTACTTAAAATGCAACTAAGAGTTACGAAGTAGTTGCGGAATAAACGAGTGATTAACTGTTACTAAATTGTGGTATTCATAGAGCTCTACTAGCGAGTACCTAGAGGTTACTAGCTAAACAACTTTTAGTCGGTAGAAAGTTACATTCACGATTTGGCAACCTTGTAATGCCTCCACTGTGTTAGTGCAGCAGACGAAAAGAGGTTATCTACATCGCCTTAAACGCACAATAGGCAAGAATTCCTACGTTTTTTCTTATTATGCGATTGAGCTATTCTTTTCATTGTTAATTTTCTTTGCTGTTCATTCATAAAAATATTCGCACGTATATAAACCTATCGTGTCGGTTTATATAACTGCAGTATGAGCTAGTAACTAATATTTGTATACCTTAGGTTAGGTTTACATACCTCAGGTTTACATACCTCAGGTTTACATACCTCAGGTTTACATACCTCAGGTTTATAAACCCACTCTCCGCATATTTTGATGCTTCGCTGTTAGGAATTGTTACGGCAATGGCAATCCAGATTGGGTCTTCAGCAGCTTCTGGGCGAAAGCATTCAAAGGAAGGTATTTGACGGTGCACATAACACCTTATAAACATACAGGGGAAGTATAGTTTAACAAGGTACCTTACAACACGTGTATAGGTAAGTTGCCAATGTCGATCATTTAATTGGTTTACATTCTTGTATTTATTTTAATTAAACTTGTCATTTAAGCGATTTCAAGCTGCAGAAAACCTCTTCAAATAATTTTGCTTTTTGTAGTTCTCATCATTCATGTAATGTGATTTACTCGAATAGGTTAGATATTTAGTATAAAATAAGCTATGGAACTTCAATGTGCAAAATTTATCACCTTTACCTCAATCCTTAAGCTATGGAAGTGAAGAAGAGAGCAAGATCTTCAAACTGGGGGTATGACGAGAGAGAAACCCTTTTGTTTCTTATAAAGGAAAGGATCGCTATTATAGAAAACAAAACCGTGGATGGGCGAATGATAGCGGAAAGGCAGAATGCGAGGATGGAGGTGAAGAAAGAGTTCTTCACGGAGAACCGAGAAGACTGAAAGAGCAATGGAGACGAATACAGTCTAAAAAGTCCATCAGAACGGTAGGAGTCTATCCGTTTTTGAAATATTTACACGTTAAAGTAGTACGTAACGATATAATTTCTCAGTTTCAGCATTACCAGAGAGGAACCGGAGGGGGAGCTGATAATGAGACCCTAACTACGGAGCAATATACAAGAACTGATACCAAGGCAGTTCTTAAAATCTGCAATTTTGCAGATGGCGAGGATCAATTGGTAAGTACACCATGGGTGAAATTATATTTTAATTACATATTAGATTAACTGAATGGATCATCTTGCTCTATTTCTAAATATAGCCTTTAAATATTTGATCAGATACTTCTCTTTATCACTAAATTCAGGAACTAGTTATTTTAGAAGAAACGCAAGAAAACGAGGAGTTAGCAGGAAATCAGGTAATGTAAGAGGACTGAAATTCTACTTTAGGACATAACTATCTACTGTGAGAACATAACTTCTGTTGAAATTTGTCA
This sequence comes from Ladona fulva, assembly GCA_000376725.2. NCBI lineage: Eukaryota > Metazoa > Arthropoda > Insecta > Odonata > Libellulidae > Ladona > Ladona fulva. Next base: position 316,593 of record KZ308790.1, read on the forward strand.
CAGGAACAGCAGATATGAATGTATTGAAGACCAGACAGAAGCTGAGAAAGGTGGATCAGCTGCTGAAATTCCGGAAACCCCTCACAGAAAGTATTGAATCATTTCTGTTAGAATTTATTTCAAGCATACAAAGTATCATATATATATNTATATATATATATTGTATCTTTTCAACTTCTGTGTCAGAAAAGTCACAGGAATCTTTTCTAGATTACTTCAAATGAAAGCTATAAAACAGAATTACTTCCATATTAAACTTGATTTCAATGTTGTCCCCTTTATTTCTGTAATTTTTATACTTCAAGATGACTTTCTTCTGTTGCAAATATTGAATTCGCATTTAAACCCTGTCAGGAAAAAAAACTGTAGAGAAAGGGAAGAAAATAAGGAGGAAATGAGTCATCAAGCAGCAAAAATTGAGAATCAAAGAGATCAGAAGAAAAAGGGAGATAGAGGAGGAGCTTCACTTACTGAGACATGTAAAATAGAGAATACACTTTTGAGTGTAAAACTTGAAAGAAACAAATTTTGCATTAAAAGGTTATAATATATATTTCAATTATTTATTTAAAAATATTTTAGGATGAACAATCTTCTGTATGTGCTGCCCCTCACCGTGGTATGAACTGTGTCACTTCCTCATCTGGATTCTCAAAAATATCATCAGCATCACATTCTGAAAATTTATATTAGCGGTTAAACTTTCATTTGAAGAGCTTCATAATTTCTTCTGTTTAAAATTAATAGTAACGGCTAGTATGGACTACTGTCGGTAGGTTATTCTGCTCCCTATAATGACAACAATCCACTTTGAAAAAAGATGAATACAATTACAGGCAAGTTTGACATGTGCCTGGAATGCAGTTCGAGGGAATCTGTCAAAGGCAAGGGAAATTAGTATTTGTTCACAAACAATGCGATAATTGAATTGTATGGAGACGTTTAAATATGGTAAATGAAACAATTTTTGGATCTTGATATGCATGCAGTGGAAAGGCAGGCTTCCAGTTTTGGGTAAATTTAATGCTATGAAAGATAATGTTGAAATACATCGAGAATTTAAGATATTTATTTTTCCTTACTCCTTGTCAAAGCATCTTCTTAAGGAAAGATTGGGAATAAAAATAAAAGATGTGATTACAAAATGTTTGCATAAATCAATATTTATGATATATCATCTTAAAAATGATTAGTGCAAATGATCACCACCAATTAAACTTACATTTATATAATTCATTCCTCTATCTATACCATGCATGCTTGAGTAGCTTTCATATTCTCTAATCAAGCAAGTCTAAGATAAAAGTAAATGTACGATATATCTTTGTTTGTGCTGCTCGAAAAGACAAATGAAAAGCATTTAATCCAAAATGATATGTAAGCAAGATCATTATGCATACACCCATATAATTACGGAAATAATCACTAAAAATTCGGACGTCGAGGGTAGACAGACCCCTTCCATCTTGCTACAATTCTCAGGTCTGAACCACCAACGATCTAATGAAAATGATAATGTTTTTTAATGACACTGAGCATAATTGATATTCAAACCATATGCAAATAATATTAAAGCTTTTGATTGGGTACAAACCTGAATATTCAAATTGCTGTAGTTCTTCCTGTTAAGAAATGTAGCAGCATCTGGGCCACAAGGATTTTTTATTCTGATATGTGTGCAATCAATGCATTTAATCACCCAATGGAGTTGCTTACTTTTATAAACGGCTGCAATGGCCTTCATTTGCTCTTCCCTAGATGAAGGAAGTTTCATAGCTTCCCCTCGCAGTTCAGCCAATGCCAGGGATTTGCCATTCGGCTCAGAGAGGCTGATACTGTGCATCCCTCCACACACGTCCTAGTAGAACCCTTTAGCGAACAGACTTAACGATGAGCAAGTAATTGCTCAGCAAGGGGATAGGTAAGCTGCTGCGACCTTTCTCTCATTAGAGGTTTAAAAACACACCGTAAGCCGTATTTCGGTAGGCGGAACTCGCGTTGAGAGAAAAAAGGGAAGGTTTGATTTCCGATTTCTGGGAAGTCCCAATGTACATCTCAGAGACGATGTCTCCATCATCAGGAGGGCTCCACAATAGGAAGTGTTCCAACCAACCAACGAGTTCCGCCTGCCAAAATACGGCTTACGGAGTGTTTTTTAAACCTCTAATTCGTTATTCGCTCGACTTTCTCTTCTTTCAACCACATTTTACTCCTTTCGCCACTTTTCATTCAATCACTTCAAGTAAACTTTCAATTCCCGACTTCGTGAATCTATATTTACTTATTAATTCCAGAGTATCTCTGATAGGAATCCACCCTAGATAAATAAACCTTTACGGACCTCTGTGTGCAATTTATCCCAAAAGTGTTTTCTTAAATATTTCAAGTGAATTTTGACAAAATAAATTCATTTTTCTTTACAGACTGTATGATCTTCCAATCGTTACAAAGTTTCCTTTTAATTTTGACATTTCTCATAAGTAATGGTAGTTATAAAATTTACATCTGCGGCCTCAAACTCACTCAAATATCAATTATGTACTGTGGAAGTAAGTACACACAAGGAGCACATGCACCAGTTATTAATTTTAACTCTTTGGTATAAGAATAATTCGAATCAAACGCATCTAACTGTGCACATATGTCTCAGCACTGCCTCAGAATCAACGGTGAGATTTCCATAAAAAGTTGTTAATGCACGAGTGAAACTAATAACCTGTCATGAGCGGAAAATGTAATTATTGCGTTTAAAATGTTGAATTTCCAAAGAGAGATTTGGTTATGTAAGAGAAGCGACTCACGTTATAACAATAGCAGAAGACCACAAAATACCCACAACTGAATGTATTTGGAAATTTAAAAAATATAATTCTCATTAATTTCAATAATCAAAAATTCTTTCTCTCAAAATTCGTTATCAGTGAAGTGATTTTTTCTTCGGTGCGAAAATGCCCCGAATTAGACTCTGCTTCCGAATACGGAAACATCTAAGTTTCCTTAATCTACGACGATGGCAAATGTAGTGACACGTGGCTTTATAAAAGTCATAAGCATCAGAAATGACAGCCAAACGTTGCTTACCTTTCAAGTCCATCTCACCGTAAAAGTTCCCATTTTTAGAAGATACTTCTTCATATAGTTGCGCGTCTCCTCAGAAAAGTAATCATTATAATTATCTTCGTCGGTAAATGCTTCAAAAGGGCGTCATGTAAGATTTACAAACACTCGCCAAGAATAGGCCACACTTTTTCTAACGCATAAAATATTTTCATGGCGATGAATGAACGTGGATTTCCTGGTTTAAAGATTGCACGCGGAAAAATGTAGACCCCGGGGGGTAATTTTATATAAGAAATTTCCGCGTTTTCGCAGAAGCTTAAACACAAATAAGAAAGGTGTTATCTGATCGCACGTGCTTGCTGAAGGAATGGACAAGTGAATTAATAATAGAACAGCAAAAACATTCTTTAAATTCGACGATGTTTGAGATTCCAATTAAGATATTAAGTCCAAAAATCCCCTTTAAGATAAGAACTGTTTCAAACTGCCACAAAAAACCTCCGAGGCGTTACGAAAACAATAAAAAAGCACGGACAGAAGTGGAAACCGGTTAGTAAGTAGCACCTAGAGGCCATGCATTCACTTACGCAAGTGTAAAAAATCAGCGGGCTGATATTAAAAGGAATGTGAAGCAGAGAGTTCTGAAGAGAAATTTGTGCAGCGATGAATAGTGCTGTATACGAATATGATTTGTGGCTCCGACGTGAAGGCGGCGTCGCAAGTGCGAATATGGTCGCGTCAATCAGCTTCGCATCGACGCAGTACTCACCTGGAACGAAAGAGAAAGAATCATGAACACTCTCGTTATGAGACTGCGCGAAGCAGATAAACACGAGGTAAAAATAGAAAACAATGTTATTTGACTCTAAATCATTCACCGAAACATCTGCACGATTTCAGACGAATGAGGGCGTGGCAAACAACCGAAACGTATATACGCAGCTGTCGTCGTTTTCACGTGTTGTTTTAAGGAATAATATTTTATACGAAATTTTTATTCGCGAATATCGTCGTGATCATTGCGGATAACGGAAAATTATTAAAACATACGTGAAACTGAAAGATTATCATACGCGAGCATGGATACCGATATGATTCTATCAAACAGGTTGCCTAGGCCAATTTTTATTTAAAAGCCGTCCAACCAATGCTTCAGGTTTCCCACTACATTTTAGAATTAGAATCTATTACAAAGTTTCCATTAATGTCTTCTCAAGATAATACATGGAATAGTGACAATTATTATTGCGGAATACCGAAGCTCACTTTTCTAAACAGGGAATGAAAAACACCTCTTTTGTAAGCAATCATTCTCAAACACAGAAATTGATGTGCCAAAGGAAATGTTACCTCCGCCCCAAAAATAAAAACGCGACTATGCGAACACCACACATACAAATGAAGAGAGTGAATAGTAGTACTCCATGAGTAAAGAATAACGAGCAAATAGAAAATTCTTCCGTGCGCAAGTAATAATATCCCCGCAATAGGTCCGATATAAAGAAGCGCATAAACCCGTTCAACGATTAAGTAAAAACAATGCAAAACTTTCCGCATAGACGTTTAAAAATCTCCGAAATAAACCTTCGGACAAGGTCACCTCAATCACGATCTAAAGGATTTTAATTCCTCAAAGTGACATCATCGGTGAGCCAACAATTCCTCTTCCATTTCGCATACCTGTGTAATGGAAGTCGCGTGCAATACGCCAACATTACACAGAATTGCAATTCGATTCGAGGAACGACAGATATTCAAACAAATGCTTTCGGAGACTTCAACGCTCGGCCGTATGACCATATGCAACCGCGGCACAAAGAAATTGCTTTGCAATCCGAAGGGGATTCGGGGCATCCGATCGGATTGACTATGCAAAGCAGCTCAAAAGAAAGGGAATGCATCCGTAGCTTTGGAGGAAGTGTGAGCGGCGACGTGTGAGAGGCCGCCGTCCGGCCGCCTTCGACGCCATTCCACGGAAATGAGTTTTGCATTGGGTCGATGCGGCAAGGTTAAACAAGATGTATGCGAGGCTCGGCCAAGAAAGATAAACAAATGAGCAGTCAATAGCGCAGCGACTTGGAATACCTCGAGGCATATACGCCGCGCGGCGTGATCTTATATTAAAAGAGATTAATTAACTATTCTCGATTAACTAGCTATTAAATCGTCGTCACTGAGCAAATGGCCGATGGAAACAACACAATTACCAGAGTCTTTACTTTCTTTCATTTTTCGTCAAGCCACGAATCTTGTCACGCTAAAGAAGGGAGATGTATGATTTGGTTTGGAATAACGGATAGGATTGCGCGAATCTTAGCAGTTGACACCAAAACTTAAATGCATGTTTTACGAGCAAAATACGCACAAAGAACTTCAGAGATTCGCCTCAAAAATAGGAGAATTGTTTTTACTAATGTAAGATACTGCACATCCGACTCAAAATCAGAAACTTTAGAACAGGAACATCTTACATAATCTCTTTCCAAGGCTGCTTTAGGAATAGTCCGTCAGACTTTTCGTGTCCGTTTCTCTTTGGGAATAAAACTAAATAGTTATCAAAAGAGCGACAAAATTCTCAATCAATCACAAAGAAACAAAAATCTAGACATTTGGGAAAATGATTCTGAAATGAATCCACTGAAAGAAAAGATACAAAAGATAGAGTATTCACGGAGAATTAAAGAAGGGAAAGCTAAACGTTAACAAGAGGAACGTTTCTTACTCAATGGCTAAAAACGTCCAAAAAGTCGAGGGAAAAATAGAATTTAAGTTTGTAAAAAAAATGTATTATCTTTACATTCCAAATCAGAGTAGGCAACTTGTTTAAATACGGTAATGAAATTATTTGGAATGGAAAACAATGCATATTAATTTTAAACGTAGAATTTTCAGGAAAACATAAAAAGAGATAGAAATTATAAGAAATTGTCACACTAGAGAGAAGTGCGAAGAGACATCATAAAGACGAATTAACGAGCAACTAAGGGGAGAGATCCACACCGTTCAAAGGCCACTCTTACACACTGTAGAAGCGATGGAGGTAGAAACCCTCAGCGGAATAAATAGGGCAGATATAAAGTCCACTTCACTAGGAGGAGGCAGACGGAGCCACTTTTTTCCTTCCGGCAAGAAAGGCGCACGTGTGTGGGCGATGTAATCGCTCGATCGCATTTTCTTCATTAAACGGAGGTTAATCCCAATCGAAAGCTGTGCTCAGTTGGCAAGAGTCCACTCGAAAGGGCTGCTGTCCTTCACACACCCGGCGGATGTGAAATACGTGTTGCACGAACACACATTAAAACATCCTCCGTCAAAAGTACGGATGTCTCTAATCCTCTTTAGCGAATTGTAAATTAAACGAGGGATAGCAAGCGACACGGAAGAGCGAAAGCTGAGCGATTCTGAAAATATTATCTCGGATGATTAACGGAAAAGGTCGCTCGCTTTATTCATCGACTTGAATGACAATAATAATAATAATAACTTCTTTAATGGAAATAGGTTAAACCCAATTACATCCATTTTAATAGCTATTAATATTCACAAACACACACACAACCATTCCCCAATAGGAAAAATCCAATTATCCGGGATTCGAACCCGGGACCTTAGTGTTGAAACGCTAACCACTCCGCCACCGAAGCCGGTAAAATTTCATTTCACTACGAAAACAGCGGCAAAACATAAATAATGAGAACTAACCGGAACGGGATAGCGCAATGTTACAGTGGAGTAAACACGATACGCTATAAGTAGCAAATGAGCTGAACGAGCGTTAACGAGTGAGTGAATCGGCAAAATATTTATTTCAAAATAAGTATTATGCTTCGTAATGCCACCGCTGGAGGTAACGCAAGAACGCGTATTGTTCATATTGGAATATCATTTTCAAACACAATGAGGGAATTGAGATAGAGTTACCCTAAAATACACATTTACTTGATTAAATGACATCCTTAAGAAGTAACATTAACAGCCTAAGAATAAACAATGGAGCACTAAGCGAAGCATATTAGAAACATAAGAAAGAAGAAATCGCTCAACAATTATTTACGCCCGAATAGTACTCAGAGGCTATTCATAATAATTAATCAGTAACTAAGGAACATCAAAGTTGAGAAAGTAATATATCCATTGATCTTACAAAGACTAGACCAGATTCCTACCATCCTACGAGGAAATTGGTAATCCCACAGCACTTGATAGGACAACACAAAATACAGATAATTATCACGGTTGTAATCGTCTCGGTGCGCTTTCATTCCTTCGTTCGATCGACAGAGATATTCCACCAAATACAATCATTCAGGCGGAGGAGACACAATGCGGTGCCACCACTTCCGCTTCCTATTCCTGCTCTCGAGGGAGGAGAGGCAGCGAGTAGTGGTCATCATCCAACACAACAGCAAAGGACGGCCACTAAGACGCAACGTTTCGAAGCCTCTCTGGTTTTCTGTTTCACCAAAAGACACTGACGGTGATTTTCGACGTCGCCGATCAGGTTTCAGTAGAGTACCTAATGTGCCCTTGGACGCAAATACGCTACGAAAAAACCATTCGAGATATTTGCTTGAACGAGGATCGGAATTCGCTCCTCTTGAGATCCCCTAAAATATTTATCAACAGTCAGTTTTCAATGTCCAACTGAATAACAAAGCGAGGCTTCTCTTTATTTCTCATATTCTAAAAAATTACTTCAATAAATATATTGTAACGATAGAAAACAGCGTTTTTTGGTTTCAATAAAATATAATTTACGTGATACATATAAATATGGTAGTGATCAATTTCTGGCGATGACGGCAAATGGACTCCTTGCCCAGGGCGCAATACAACGAGGGCCTCTTGCGAAGCTGATCCAAGAAATTAGGAGAAAATGACAATTGTCCAAGAGTAGCATATAGATTTATGAGAGGGCTTTACGTATAAGAACAAATCCCAAAGCAGCAGTTATTTAACTGATTGTACAAAATCTTAATTGAGGAAAGGAATTCAAAAAGAATTGCACAGAGGAGATAAGAAAAAAGACCTCGATCTGGTTAATGCTATTGTGTAGGAGTTAAAGATTGACTTAAGAAAGGAATACTAAGACATTCGAAGAACTGGGATTGTTGGCATTGTGTAAACTAAAACAAGAAAACAATTGCATATACAGAACTGATAATTACAGTGTATAATGAGAGGAATCGATCAAGAAAATAAGCGAGATGAAATGAGGGTGGTGAATAGTAACTTTCCACGTTAAAAAATTGAAAAGCGATTGGTCGAATTTCGAAGACCTTCACTGTGGAGGTTCTTGCATTGGGGCATAAAATCTCTACAAGAAGAGATTTTATAATATTTTCCTTTAAGAAAGCATCAACTTTGTAAAACTTGCTACAGAATTACCTTTATCGTGACTATAGGAACAAACACATGACATTATAACCGACGGTTTTCCACAGGACCGCAAAACGATAAACGTAAGAATAAATGAAACATAAATGTTTCGGTAAGGAAAAATCCTTGGCCTTATACCTGGGAATGTGCCAAGCATCCAACCGCGCAAATCATAACACAAGGTCTAAGCAGTTACTCAAGTATCCAATCGAAGCTACAACTTAATGTGCGTTAAATTTCCAGGAAAAAGCCACAGTTAAATCATTCAAGACTTTTAAGAAATTTCGAACCTCCTTAAGAAGCGAAATCGAGAACACTCTTGTCACAGACGTCCGGAGGCTATTCTCCGCTGCAAATGAGAAGAAATGATTATAATGACCACCGGAATGTCGCGAGCTGCTTCTAGTAGGTGATGTCAAAAACCAGATTAAAGGAGCAGCAACTGATGATGGAAAGTATTCGACGAAATACACAGTCGGTCGGTGGGTGGGTGAGTATGTACCTTGATCAATGACCTTTCATCGCTGAAGGATCGGTTGCACATTCTCACGAAACAAATGAACGGATTTTCGCGACCTTCTGCTGTAATACGTTGTTTTGTTTAGGAACTGACTAAAAGGATTTTCCCTCTCGCCTCTGATCTAGTCTACGTTACCAGCTCCGAAAATAAATTAAGATGGGTTATAAGGTTAGAGTGATTCTGAGAGTTCGCTAAATAAAAAGTTACGGTTGGAAAGGCGGATAAGATGATTAGTTTACCAGTGGAGTACGAGAACGCCCTTCCGTGATACGCGGATCCTTCGGACGGCTGGCGCAGGATGCATAATTAAACCACCTCTGCCAGGAAACCCCACGCTAACCCTCTGCATCACATCCGGACGGATACATGCTCTCCCTCAAGGACGCCTCCCAGAGAAAGGTGTCCAAATAAATGAGAAGCCCACGCAAAATCACGCTCGTAGACGTTTAAGGCGACGAGAGAGCGATTAAAACGATCCATTACGTCACTTAAATGAGAAACGACACACCGTTTACTTCCAAGTTGCTGTAATATCGACAAAAGTTGACCGCGACTGAAAGAGGGACGAAGCTTCTGCACACTGAAGCTGCTGACCGAAGCTTAAAGAAAATCGAATGGAATTGCGTCGAGAGAAGCAACGGGGGAACTACTACCCCTCAATCCAATTCCCGGGATTTTTAAAGTGCAACCTAAGAATAAAAATTTAGAATGCATTTCGAACTTTCATTCGTACGCACAGCAGTATTCTGGAAATATCTTGAGAAAAAAATACGTTGACCAAATCAAATTAACGTGAATTATTATTTCGTAAGAACGACAAATTTACTTCAAAATTTAAATTGCTGAGAGGAAGAGATAGACAGTCTAAAACAATGATAAATCTAAATTTATTTGGAAATAAATGACTTAACGAAATCTAAAAGTAGATATATTTCTTCCATGCAAGGGACGAACATTTTCATATGCACGTGCTCTAAGAGTGGAGAAAAGACGTGGAGAAAAGAAGTGGAGAAAAGAAGTGGAGAAAAGAAGTGGAGAAAAGAAGTGGAGAAAAGAAGTGGAGAAAAGAAGTGGAGAAAAGAAGTGGAGAAAAGAAGTGGAGAAAAGAAGTGGAGAAAAGAAGTGGAGAAAAGAAGTGGAGAAAAGAAGTGGAGAAAAGAAGTGGAGAAAAGAAGTGGAGAAAAGAAGTGGAGAAAAGAAGTGGAGAAAAGAAGTGGAGAAAAGAAGTGGAGAAAAGAAGTGGAGAAAAGAAGTGGAGAAAAGAAGTGGAGAAAAGAAGTGGAGAAAAGAAGTGGAGAAAAGAAGTGGAGAAAAGAAGTGGAGAAAAGAAGTGGAGAAAAGAAGTGGAGAAAAGAAGTGGAGAAAAGAAGTGGAGAAAAGAAGTGGAGAAAAGAAGTGGAGAAAAGAAGTGGAGAAAAGAAGTGGAGAAAAGAAGTGGAGAAAAGAAGTGGAGAAAAGAAGTGGAGAAAAGAAGTGGAGAAAAGAAGTGGAGAAAAGAAGTGGAGAAAAGAAGTGGAGAAAAGAAGTGGAGAAAAGAAGTGGAGAAAAGAAGTGGAGAAAAGAAGTGGAGAAAAGAAGTGGAGAAAAGAAGTGGAGAAAAGAAGTGGAGAAAAGAAGTGGAGAAAAGAAGTGGAGAAAAGAAGTGGAGAAAAGAAGTGGAGAAAAGAAGTGGAGAAAAGAAGTGGAGAAAAGAAGTGGAGAAAAGAAGTGGAGAAAAGAAGTGGAGAAAAGAAGTGGAGAAAAGAAGTGGAGAAAAGAAGTGGAGAAAAGAAGTGGAGAAAAGAAGTGGAGAAAAGAAGTGGAGAAAAGAAGTGGAGAAAAGAAGTGGAGAAAAGAAGTGGAGAAAAGAAGTGGAGAAAAGAAGTGGAGAAAAGAAGTGGAGAAAAGAAGTGGAGAAAAGAAGTGGAGAAAAGAAGTGGAGAAAAGAAGTGGAGAAAAGAAGTGGAGAAAAGAAGTGGAGAAAAGAAGTGGAGAAAAGAAGTGGAGAAAAGAAGTGGAGAAAAGAAGTGGAGAAAAGAAGTGGAGAAAAGAAGTGGAGAAAAGAAGTGGAGAAAAGAAGTGGAGAAAAGAAGTGGAGAAAAGAAGTGGAGAAAAGAAGTGGAGAAAAGAAGTGGAGAAAAGAAGTGGAGAAAAGAAGTGGAGAAAAGAAGTGGAGAAAAGAAGTGGAGAAAAGAAGTGGAGAAAAGAAGTGGAGAAAAGAAGTGGAGAAAAGAAGTGGAGAAAAGAAGTGGAGAAAAGAAGTGGAGAAAAGAAGTGGAGAAAAGAAGTGGAGAAAAGAAGTGGAGAAAAGAAGTGGAGAAAAGAAGTGGAGAAAAGAAGTGGAGAAAAGAAGTGGAGAAAAGAAGTGGAGAAAAGAAGTGGAGAAAAGAAGTGGAGAAAAGAAGTGGAGAAAAGAAGTGGAGAAAAGAAGTGGAGAAAAGAAGTGGAGAAAAGAAGTGGAGAAAAGAAGTGGAGAAAAGAAGTGGAGAAAAGAAGTGGAGAAAAGAAGTGGAGAAAAGAAGTGGAGAAAAGAAGTGGAGAAAAGAAGTGGAGAAAAGAAGTGGAGAAAAGAAGTGGAGAAAAGAAGTGGAGAAAAGAAGTGGAGAAAAGAAGTGGAGAAAAGAAGTGGAGAAAAGAAGTGGAGAAAAGAAGTGGAGAAAAGAAGTGGAGAAAAGAAGTGGAGAAAAGAAGTGGAGAAAAGAAGTGGAGAAAAGAAGTGGAGAAAAGAAGTGGAGAAAAGAAGTGGAGAAAAGAAGTGGAGAAAAGAAGTGGAGAAAAGAAGTGGAGAAAAGAAGTGGAGAAAAGAAGTGGAGAAAAGAAGTGGAGAAAAGAAGTGGAGAAAAGAAGTGGAGAAAAGAAGTGGAGAAAAGAAGTGGAGAAAAGAAGTGGAGAAAAGAAGTGGAGAAAAGAAGTGGAGAAAAGAAGTGGAGAAAAGAAGTGGAGAAAAGAAGTGGAGAAAAGAAGTGGAGAAAAGAAGTGGAGAAAAGAAGTGGAGAAAAGAAGTGGAGAAAAGAAGTGGAGAAAAGAAGTGGAGAAAAGAAGTGGAGAAAAGAAGTGGAGAAAAGAAGTGGAGAAAAGAAGTGGAGAAAAGAAGTGGAGAAAAGAAGTGGAGAAAAGAAGTGGAGAAAAGAAGTGGAGAAAAGAAGTGGAGAAAAGAAGTGGAGAAAAGAAGTGGAGAAAAGAAGTGGAGAAAAGAAGTGGAGAAAAGAAGTGGAGAAAAGAAGTGGAGAAAAGAAGTGGAGAAAAGAAGTGGAGAAAAGAAGTGGAGAAAAGAAGTGGAGAAAAGAAGTGGAGAAAAGAAGTGGAGAAAAGAAGTGGAGAAAAGAAGTGGAGAAAAGAAGTGGAGAAAAGAAGTGGAGAAAAGAAGTGGAGAAAAGAAGTGGAGAAAAGAAGTGGAGAAAAGAAGTGGAGAAAAGAAGTGGAGAAAAGAAGTGGAGAAAAGAAGTGGAGAAAAGAAGTGGAGAAAAGAAGTGGAGAAAAGAAGTGGAGAAAAGAAGTGGAGAAAAGAAGTGGAGAAAAGAAGTGGAGAAAAGAAGTGGAGAAAAGAAGTGGAGAAAAGAAGTGGAGAAAAGAAGTGGAGAAAAGAAGTGGAGAAAAGAAGTGGAGAAAAGAAGTGGAGAAAAGAAGTGGAGAAAAGAAGTGGAGAAAAGAAGTGGAGAAAAGAAGTGGAGAAAAGAAGTGGAGAAAAGAAGTGGAGAAAAGAAGTGGAGAAAAGAAGTGGAGAAAAGAAGTGGAGAAAAGAAGTGGAGAAAAGAAGTGGAGAAAAGAAGTGGAGAAAAGAAGTGGAGAAAAGAAGTGGAGAAAAGAAGTGGAGAAAAGAAGTGGAGAAAAGAAGTGGAGAAAAGAAGTGGAGAAAAGAAGTGGAGAAAAGAAGTGGAGAAAAGAAGTGGAGAAAAGAAGTGGAGAAAAGAAGTGGAGAAAAGAAGTGGAGAAAAGAAGTGGAGAAAAGAAGTGGAGAAAAGAAGTGGAGAAAAGAAGTGGAGAAAAGAAGTGGAGAAAAGAAGTGGAGAAAAGAAGTGGAGAAAAGAAGTGGAGAAAAGAAGTGGAGAAAAGAAGTGGAGAAAAGAAGTGGAGAAAAGAAGTGGAGAAAAGAAGTGGAGAAAAGAAGTGGAGAAAAGAAGTGGAGAAAAGAAGTGGAGAAAAGAAGTGGAGAAAAGAAGTGGAGAAAAGAAGTGGAGAAAAGAAGTGGAGAAAAGAAGTGGAGAAAAGAAGTGGAGAAAAGAAGTGGAGAAAAGAAGTGGAGAAAAGAAGTGGAGAAAAGAAGTGGAGAAAAGAAGTGGAGAAAAGAAGTGGAGAAAAGAAGTGGAGAAAAGAAGTGGAGAAAAGAAGTGGAGAAAAGAAGTGGAGAAAAGAAGTGGAGAAAAGAAGTGGAGAAAAGAAGTGGAGAAAAGAAGTGGAGAAAAGAAGTGGAGAAAAGAAGTGGAGAAAAGAAGTGGAGAAAAGAAGTGGAGAAAAGAAGTGGAGAAAAGAAGTGGAGAAAAGAAGTGGAGAAAAGAAGTGGAGAAAAGAAGTGGAGAAAAGAAGTGGAGAAAAGAAGTGGAGAAAAGAAGTGGAGAAAAGAAGTGGAGAAAAGAAGTGGAGAAAAGAAGTGGAGAAAAGAAGTGGAGAAAAGAAGTGGAGAAAAGAAGTGGAGAAAAGAAGTGGAGAAAAGAAGTGGAGAAAAGAAGTGGAGAAAAGAAGTGGAGAAAAGAAGTGGAGAAAAGAAGTGGAGAAAAGAAGTGGAGAAAAGAAGTGGAGAAAAGAAGTGGAGAAAAGAAGTGGAGAAAAGAAGTGGAGAAAAGAAGTGGAGAAAAGAAGTGGAGAAAAGAAGTGGAGAAAAGAAGTGGAGAAAAGAAGTGGAGAAAAGAAGTGGAGAAAAGAAGTGGAGAAAAGAAGTGGAGAAAAGAAGTGGAGAAAAGAAGTGGAGAAAAGAAGTGGAGAAAAGAAGTGGAGAAAAGAAGTGGAGAAAAGAAGTGGAGAAAAGAAGTGGAGAAAAGAAGTGGAGAAAAGAAGTGGAGAAAAGAAGTGGAGAAAAGAAGTGGAGAAAAGAAGTGGAGAAAAGAAGTGGAGAAAAGAAGTGGAGAAAAGAAGTGGAGAAAAGAAGTGGAGAAAAGAAGTGGAGAAAAGAAGTGGAGAAAAGAAGTGGAGAAAAGAAGTGGAGAAAAGAAGTGGAGAAAAGAAGTGGAGAAAAGAAGTGGAGAAAAGAAGTGGAGAAAAGAAGTGGAGAAAAGAAGTGGAGAAAAGAAGTGGAGAAAAGAAGTGGAGAAAAGAAGTGGAGAAAAGAAGTGGAGAAAAGAAGTGGAGAAAAGAAGTGGAGAAAAGAAGTGGAGAAAAGAAGTGGAGAAAAGAAGTGGAGAAAAGAAGTGGAGAAAAGAAGTGGAGAAAAGAAGTGGAGAAAAGAAGTGGAGAAAAGAAGTGGAGAAAAGAAGTGGAGAAAAGAAGTGGAGAAAAGAAGTGGAGAAAAGAAGTGGAGAAAAGAAGTGGAGAAAAGAAGTGGAGAAAAGAAGTGGAGAAAAGAAGTGGAGAAAAGAAGTGGAGAAAAGAAGTGGAGAAAAGAAGTGGAGAAAAGAAGTGGAGAAAAGAAGTGGAGAAAAGAAGTGGAGAAAAGAAGTGGAGAAAAGAAGTGGAGAAAAGAAGTGGAGAAAAGAAGTGGAGAAAAGAAGTGGAGAAAAGAAGTGGAGAAAAGAAGTGGAGAAAAGAAGTGGAGAAAAGAAGTGGAGAAAAGAAGTGGAGAAAAGAAGTGGAGAAAAGAAGTGGAGAAAAGAAGTGGAGAAAAGAAGTGGAGAAAAGAAGTGGAGAAAAGAAGTGGAGAAAAGAAGTGGAGAAAAGAAGTGGAGAAAAGAAGTGGAGAAAAGAAGTGGAGAAAAGAAGTGGAGAAAAGAAGTGGAGAAAAGAAGTGGAGAAAAGAAGTGGAGAAAAGAAGTGGAGAAAAGAAGTGGAGAAAAGAAGTGGAGAAAAGAAGTGGAGAAAAGAAGTGGAGAAAAGAAGTGGAGAAAAGAAGTGGAGAAAAGAAGTGGAGAAAAGAAGTGGAGAAAAGAAGTGGAGAAAAGAAGTGGAGAAAAGAAGTGGAGAAAAGAAGTGGAGAAAAGAAGTGGAGAAAAGAAGTGGAGAAAAGAAGTGGAGAAAAGAAGTGGAGAAAAGAAGTGGAGAAAAGAAGTGGAGAAAAGAAGTGGAGAAAAGAAGTGGAGAAAAGAAGTGGAGAAAAGAAGTGGAGAAAAGAAGTGGAGAAAAGAAGTGGAGAAAAGAAGTGGAGAAAAGAAGTGGAGAAAAGAAGTGGAGAAAAGAAGTGGAGAAAAGAAGTGGAGAAAAGAAGTGGAGAAAAGAAGTGGAGAAAAGAAGTGGAGAAAAGAAGTGGAGAAAAGAAGTGGAGAAAAGAAGTGGAGAAAAGAAGTGGAGAAAAGAAGTGGAGAAAAGAAGTGGAGAAAAGAAGTGGAGAAAAGAAGTGGAGAAAAGAAGTGGAGAAAAGAAGTGGAGAAAAGAAGTGGAGAAAAGAAGTGGAGAAAAGAAGTGGAGAAAAGAAGTGGAGAAAAGAAGTGGAGAAAAGAAGTGGAGAAAAGAAGTGGAGAAAAGAAGTGGAGAAAAGAAGTGGAGAAAAGAAGTGGAGAAAAGAAGTGGAGAAAAGAAGTGGAGAAAAGAAGTGGAGAAAAGAAGTGGAGAAAAGAAGTGGAGAAAAGAAGTGGAGAAAAGAAGTGGAGAAAAGAAGTGGAGAAAAGAAGTGGAGAAAAGAAGTGGAGAAAAGAAGTGGAGAAAAGAAGTGGAGAAAAGAAGTGGAGAAAAGAAGTGGAGAAAAGAAGTGGAGAAAAGAAGTGGAGAAAAGAAGTGGAGAAAAGAAGTGGAGAAAAGAAGTGGAGAAAAGAAGTGGAGAAAAGAAGTGGAGAAAAGAAGTGGAGAAAAGAAGTGGAGAAAAGAAGTGGAGAAAAGAAGTGGAGAAAAGAAGTGGAGAAAAGAAGTGGAGAAAAGAAGTGGAGAAAAGAAGTGGAGAAAAGAAGTGGAGAAAAGAAGTGGAGAAAAGAAGTGGAGAAAAGAAGTGGAGAAAAGAAGTGGAGAAAAGAAGTGGAGAAAAGAAGTGGAGAAAAGAAGTGGAGAAAAGAAGTGGAGAAAAGAAGTGGAGAAAAGAAGTGGAGAAAAGAAGTGGAGAAAAGAAGTGGAGAAAAGAAGTGGAGAAAAGAAGTGGAGAAAAGAAGTGGAGAAAAGAAGTGGAGAAAAGAAGTGGAGAAAAGANAGATAAGGTAAGATCATGAAATGGATGTGGGCAGGCCATGTTGCAAGGAGAAACGACAACCGATGGACAACAGCAGTTCTGAACTGGATACCAAGAAACGTGAAGAGACCAAGAAGAAGACCAAGGGACCGATGGATCAGAGACATCATTCAGTATTTAGGGGTAACATGGCAACGAGAAGCTCAGAATAGAGAGAACTGGAAAGCGCTTGTGGAGGCCTACATCCGACGTCGGATTATATGTATGTATGATTGTAATTTAATATTATTCCGATGTAGTTTTATGTATGTGATTATGACAATGTTGCCACCTGACTTTAATCTACTTGTAACATCATATATATATAAAGCAAATGTCTGTCCGTCCGTCCCCCTATTTATCTCAGACACGGCTTGAGTTAGAGATCTGAAACAAACAGCACTGTGTTTCTACGATGCTGAACCCACCAGAAAAACTATTTCCATCTCTGTAAAGGTCCGGGTTCGAACCCAGGAGCAGAAAATACGTTTCCATAAGAGATGTACGTAAATTACGTTTTCATGACTTGCAAAGGTCGTTTCTCTTACAAAATTAAATTAGAAATAATGGTCCTACGAAATTGAGACAAGTGCCAAAAGAAAGGAAAACGATTATAGATTCTTATTTTAGTCGTGAATCAATCATATAAATTCGAAATTGCGAGAACTTTGATAATATAAACGTAAATTTGGTAAACTTTTCGGAAATAAACAACCCATCCCTTTGACGACCAAGGCAATTGTTGTACATAGATTTCATGAGATATCCCATATAAATGCACGGGGAATAGCAGTTAGTATACTTTTCCATAAGAAATGTACGTAAAATAAGTATTCATTACCTGCAGAGGTTCTTTCTTTTGCAAAATTAAATTAGAAACTTTGGTCCTACGAAATTGAGACAAGTGTCACAAGAAAGGAAAATAATCATAGAATCTTATTNGTGGAGAAAAGAAGTGGAGAAAAGAAGTGGAGAAAAGAAGTGGAGAAAAGAAGTGGAGAAAAGAAGTGGAGAAAAGAAGTGGAGAAAAGAAGTGGAGAAAAGAAGTGGAGAAAAGAAGTGGAGAAAAGAAGTGGAGAAAAGAAGTGGAGAAAAGAAGTGGAGAAAAGAAGTGGAGAAAAGAAGTGGAGAAAAGAAGTGGAGAAAAGAAGTGGAGAAAAGAAGTGGAGAAAAGAAGTGGAGAAAAGAAGTGGAGAAAAGAAGTGGAGAAAAGAAGTGGAGAAAAGAAGTGGAGAAAAGAAGTGGAGAAAAGAAGTGGAGAAAAGAAGTGGAGAAAAGAAGTGGAGAAAAGAAGTGGAGAAAAGAAGTGGAGAAAAGAAGTGGAGAAAAGAAGTGGAGAAAAGAAGTGGAGAAAAGAAGTGGAGAAAAGAAGTGGAGAAAAGAAGTGGAGAAAAGAAGTGGAGAAAAGAAGTGGAGAAAAGAAGTGGAGAAAAGAAGTGGAGAAAAGAAGTGGAGAAAAGAAGTGGAGAAAAGAAGTGGAGAAAAGAAGTGGAGAAAAGAAGTGGAGAAAAGAAGTGGAGAAAAGAAGTGGAGAAAAGAAGTGGAGAAAAGAAGTGGAGAAAAGAAGTGGAGAAAAGAAGTGGAGAAAAGAAGTGGAGAAAAGAAGTGGAGAAAAGAAGTGGAGAAAAGAAGTGGAGAAAAGAAGTGGAGAAAAGAAGTGGAGAAAAGAAGTGGAGAAAAGAAGTGGAGAAAAGAAGTGGAGAAAAGAAGTGGAGAAAAGAAGTGGAGAAAAGAAGTGGAGAAAAGAAGTGGAGAAAAGAAGTGGAGAAAAGAAGTGGAGAAAAGAAGTGGAGAAAAGAAGTGGAGAAAAGAAGTGGAGAAAAGAAGTGGAGAAAAGAAGTGGAGAAAAGAAGTGGAGAAAAGAAGTGGAGAAAAGAAGTGGAGAAAAGAAGTGGAGAAAAGAAGTGGAGAAAAGAAGTGGAGAAAAGAAGTGGAGAAAAGAAGTGGAGAAAAGAAGTGGAGAAAAGAAGTGGAGAAAAGAAGTGGAGAAAAGAAGTGGAGAAAAGAAGTGGAGAAAAGAAGTGGAGAAAAGAAGTGGAGAAAAGAAGTGGAGAAAAGAAGTGGAGAAAAGAAGTGGAGAAAAGAAGTGGAGAAAAGAAGTGGAGAAAAGAAGTGGAGAAAAGAAGTGGAGAAAAGAAGTGGAGAAAAGAAGTGGAGAAAAGAAGTGGAGAAAAGAAGTGGAGAAAAGAAGTGGAGAAAAGAAGTGGAGAAAAGAAGTGGAGAAAAGAAGTGGAGAAAAGAAGTGGAGAAAAGAAGTGGAGAAAAGAAGTGGAGAAAAGAAGTGGAGAAAAGAAGTGGAGAAAAGAAGTGGAGAAAAGAAGTGGAGAAAAGAAGTGGAGAAAAGAAGTGGAGAAAAGAAGTGGAGAAAAGAAGTGGAGAAAAGAAGTGGAGAAAAAGAAGAAGTACTTAAGAAGTGGAGTGAAAAGATAAAAAAGAATAATTTGCTCTCGAGTGGGAAGGAAAAGATAATTAAGTTTGTCGCTTAAGGGAAATGCTCGTTTTAAAATTGAGTGTTTCGATGCTAAAGTATACATTAGCTCTTGAGAAGAGCTGCATAATCGAGAAAAGTGGAAGTAAGAAGGGAAAGTAGGCCATTTTTATAAAGAAAAGACGAATTTTACCAGCAAATAAAATCGAATTAATGGATGTAACAAATATAAAAGAAAGATGGTATATGTGATGTAATGACGATTTTTCCAACATGTCGTCAGCGAAGCAAGAAAGTCTGCTTGGGCCTCAACCCCTCTTTCATGAGCCTGGTGGGGGAAAGAAGCACATTGCCCTTGCTTACCTCGGTGAACCAGATAATTACGGAGGAAATGTCCACAAGCAAGGCAGAACAACGATCTCACCAATTACACATTCCAATTGCACCCAATTAGGAAGGGCCAAATAAATGCCATTGTTCAGTATCATTCAGTAACTTTCTTACTATCGCAGAGATTAATAAGACCGAGACAAAAGTAAACTGTAGGAATGCCTGTGGGGCTCAGAGTCGTTGGAACCTTTTTTGTTCCATGGATGTTCCCCAGTTTTACCGCTACGACACTGACGATATTTATTTACAATGGTAATGTAATAAATTGATGAAATAATTATAGTGTGTACATAATTCTAATTTGGCAATATTTCGGAGTTATTATAAAAATATATATAAATACATAGCTTATATTTTAGGGTAAATAAATTATAAAAAGGATTAAAATTAGTGGTAGGCCCCACTGGTCCTATAAGCTTGCATAGGAAATCTACATCATCGTAAATTTCATGTAAGATGACAAGGACGCATATTTTTTCACATGAAGCACGGCAAAAGTAATATATTTCGTAAACGAAACGACTTCTCCGAGGATTCCTGCTGGATCTTGACTTCGGCTCCACAAAGCGTAGGAGTTACCTACGAAAATGTTCTAATAAATTTCCGAACGAGAAAATCGATCTACCAGGCGTTTTGAGAAAGAATAGTTGCATTAATAGCGAATAGGCCTAAAATAATGAAGCCGCTTTGAAGACAATCACCGCATGAACCCTCCGCTGCACCACAAAGCGCGCACCCGTGAAAATGCAAAGGCAGCGAAGGCTAAGAGAGAAAGCCAATGATGCGCGACACGCCTTACACTTAAGTAATCTTACTTCATTGTCCGGACGCAGGCCAAGATGGCGGAACCACGACCTTTGACCCGGCGAGACTTGGTGACGTAATCTGCAGACGTACGCTACAGTAGTAAAACCCCATGAGGTGGATGGAGAGGAAGGGGATGAAAGGAAGGTTTGAATTGTGTCTGTTTGTAAAATCATCACCCCAAAGGACTATTGGCCTCATTCCCGCAATTAGGAAACAAAAGCCCTAGTGATAGAAGAGCGTTTACTAATCAAGATGAAGGATGAGGCAATTTGCCCTTGCTTTCCTTAGAAAGAAATCATTTAGGCGGATTAAGACTACGCAATAACCACATAACACCACTCAACCACAGCACAATAACAATCTGAAAAATTCCTTTATGTGGATATTTCTCTTACAGCATTCAATGTGAACACGAAGCATCTCCATTTCGCAGCATCACTCACACCTCAGTTGCTTTCATTACATCAAATCCACGAAAAAGACCGATACTAAAGTAAATGAATATTTTCCTCTAAGTGTCAGAAAACAAATTAAATAAATTCCAATCATCGACATAGAGTAACAGGATTAAAACTTGTGGCGAACATTTTACTGAAACTTATTCTTCAAACGTAATAAATTCGATTTCTTCTGGCAGGAAAACAGTATAAGATAAAATGCAGAGGCTATAGTACTCCGAAAATATATAAGATATTAGCTAAATTAATACATTTTCTATCTATTCATTAATTTAATATGAATTTAACCATCTCGGTATGTATTTCAAGAGCGTAAGGTTGGGGTTCCGGGTTCGAATCTCCATTGGGGTAAAAATAGGCATTCTTCCAACATTTTCCCTTGAAGCAGTTAAGATTGCACAGGAATAACTATACTACGTAACTAACTACTAACTTGTATCCAATAAATAATAAAACTCACGAAAGTGCAATAATTAAGTAGGGCGAATACCATCACTATGAAAGTATTATTCGTAGGTGAAACAAAAAATTCAATTCGCTTGATAACGTTAAATTGAATTAATTATGAGCCACGAATGCCCAACCGCTGCCTTATTAGCCATCAAAAGTCCAACCCTCAAGCGGCTTAAGAACAAAATTGAGCGGAAAATTCAAACGGAGTCAGAAATAGTGAGTCATATCCGACACACGTAGAAGTGGGACGAAATGGAAGAGAAGGCCGCGTTACGAGATTCATTTGTTTCGAGATGCGACGGCTGCATCGCAGTAGAGAGTCGATGTGAATAAGACGAGTCAAAGAGAGCTTCACTTTTGGGCAGCGAGAGACACGTCATGATCACTTTACATAAACTATTTAATACAAAATTAAACAATTTTATTGAACGTATTAGTTAAATCGGGCATGATACTGTTAGGAGAAGTTAATGGCAAATTTAAAGTTGAACAATTACAGAAAATTTCACATTGATAATTAGCATTTACAGTTGTATACCTTAAGAAAAAAGCTTATAAACAGAGCAAAGGGCTTGTAAGATATTTCAAGAAGAATCCTACAAGGAAGTGGACTTGGAGAGGTCCTAATGGAGTAAAAAACGAAATAGACTACATATTGGTTAACAAACTCTACTCAGTTACTAATTGTGAGGTACTAAACAACTTCAACACCGGCAGTGACCATAGGATAGTTAGATGCAGAATGAAGATTAACG
>KZ308790.1:343149-371940 GCA_000376725.2 Ladona fulva
CCTAGCAGACTGCAATTACTCGCCAATGCGCATGCGCTTTGATGAGAATGTAGTAAAGCAAGTCAGTAGAATACGCAAACCTTGCAACACCGTTACGAAGAAGCTTACTCGCAACGATCGTAAGCGAAAGGAGATCGGGCATACACTTTGTCACGGAATTCTAAATCCGGTCGTTATGGAGAGGCTTTTTCGGTATTCTGGGATTACTCATTCCGTTCGTTACGAAAAGATAGGGCATAGTACCCCAGGTCTTATAGGGTAAAACCACTTGTTATTCCTTGGGGTTTAGCCGCACAACTTCATTGTGCAAAATTTAACAACTTTACCTCAATCCTTCATTTGCCTCATTGAAGATCTCACGGGCTCCCGGATAGCCAAGTGGGCAACGCGTTCGACTTCGGCGAAAGCGATCCCGGGTTCGATTCCCGGTGGGAGCCTATGTGCGAAATGACCTAAGCTGTCGAAGCACTTTTAGCAATACTACTACTTGAAGATCTCACTCCTCTACTGCCACCACTTAAAGGGAATGAATAGAGCGCCACTCTCAATTCCTAATACTACCTCGAGTTGAGGTGATCAAGGGTGGTGGTGTGAAAACGACATAATACATGTGACAATAGGGTAAGTTTGGAGAGCACAATTCACTCGAATTGGAAATCCCGAGGAAGTAAGGAACGGTGTAAACTGTAACGAAACGACCAATTAATTGGACACTAAAGAAGAGCGAGGACACTTGGGTGCAGAGGCGCGGACAGCTGATGAAGAGGGTGTAAAGTCATGGCCACTCCTTGGCGAAATGAGACGAAGGAGAAGAGGCGCGAAAAAGTCAATGGGCATTCATCTTCAGAAAAGATCTTCTCTTTTCTTTTACAAAATTATCCATTCAGGACGAACTTATGGGATCCCAAGACTTTGTTGCGTTGATTGCGAATAGAGTATGCAACTAAAAAAGATAAGGAAAATGGAGTCCAATCGATCGAATACGTTATTCATTTGTTTACTAAAAAGTTTTCTCAAAAGGGTACGCAAGAAGGTTTGAGCATTCCGTTTAGAGTCAGCAGAAATTACGAAATAAAGTTAAGATTCTTTACGAATTAAAAATTGACAATTTCGAGCCCCGATAATAAATCAAAATACGCATTAAGGCTTGAAGAAACGTTAAGCGTGAGAAACAGTTCTTAACTCTCATGCGTAACCATTTGCATCCATCTTTCAAGGACGATTTGTAACCTTCCATTTCCTATAAAATGCCTCAAAAGGCAACGATTACAGAGCTAATTTAAAATTCATGGGATGGCTCGTGGATGCGGCACAGTCGGCACTTGGGTGCGATCAATCGGATGATTGCCATTGAGTGATTCACCGATTTCGGAAAGCCGCTCCAGGACGCGGCCTTCTGACCCACTTGCGAGAGAGCGAAACTTGGAGAAACAATGACCATTTGGTGATATACTTCGATGTTTGGAATCTATGTCAGCTCTCACTCTCACCACCATAAATATCAAGCTGGCAGCAGTTAGAGATGTATTGAATTTTCTAGGATTCTCCGAATCCTCCAGCAATTAGTCCTATCAGGACACCACAAAAGGACTGGATACATTTAAAGTTATATTTATTCGATACAGATTACTAAGGCAGTATCTAGTACAGAGTGCTGTGACCAATCGGCATCTATAAAAATCCACACGAGTGTTTAACCGTTAATCGCATTTTCTAACTTGATCATAACTTGAGGAATCATATTAAAGGAACAAATATTTATGGCTGGTGTTAGTAATTTCAAAAGAGGCACACAAAATAATATAAAAAGCACAAAATACCAATTAAGAAAATAATATCCCATTAAAGGAGATTTCATACTTAGAAAATCTAATAGTGGAAGAGGGGCTAATTCAGAAAATCAAATTTTGACTAAATGAAACAGATAGCATCTGTTTAAGTATCTGTGATGCATTTTGATAGTTATTCGTACAACGGCTCCACGGAAATAGTGAAATACTTTAGAGAAAGTTTCATCATTCCACTGTCTCTTTCCAAAACATGAGGAGATAAATATAACCACCTTGTTTTCTGAACCTTCCTTTAACCTTAAGAGTTCGTGAGTCATAATAAATATCTAGGAGTTACAATTAGCAGTAGTTTATCATTCAAAGAACATATTCGTGATATTATAGGAAAGGCTAATAAAATGCAAAGATTAACAAGTAGAACCCTTAGAGGATGTCAATCAAGAGACAAGGAAATTGCTTATTTTTCTTTGATCAGACCCAATCTCGAATACTGCAGCGATGTGTGGGATCCACATGAAGTAGGTCTAGTCTCAGATTTAGAGATGGTTCAACGTAGAGCGGCACGTTTCGTTAGCGGAGATTTCAGATTCGATAGCAGCGTTACGGCCATGATAAACTCCCTCGGATGGAGTTCACTACAGGATAGAAGATCAGAATACAGACGGAAGCTGTTCGATAAATTCATCAGCCCAGAATTTTCAGACGAGGTCGAAGACATCGTAATTCCAGTTCAAAACGAACGCGATCTACGAGAGGCGTCGACCAAGCGATATAAGGAGATAATCGCTAGAACAGAAAGCTACTTCTGGTCGTTTTTTCCTCGGAGCATTAGAGATGCTAACAGGATAGATTAGTTACGAATATTTGGTGTTGATACACCCCCTGCCATACGCCAATCGGCGGCTCGCGGGGTAAAATTCTAAATCTAAAATCTAAATCTAACCTTTTTCAGACCGCTGAATAGTAAAAGCAAACAATGTAGCCCTGGATACACCACGGATGAATTGTGTATAACAAAATACCCCAGAGAAGACACGTCCTTCTGATAGTCTTTACCGTCTAAGAATATCTAACTAAGCAACTGCAGTGCTGCAGAAGACATCGGTAAGAATGTAGCGAAGGAGGAGGTCACCGTTGGAGCGCTCATCGAAGAAGGAGGAGGAGATGGGTCACCCTTGGAGCGCTCATCGAAGGACCCCAAAAGAACGCGAACGGAATACGCACGCAACCTTCTTCTTCCCGTGGGAATAGCGCCCGAAAGACACGCAAATTGCATTTGACGCATCGCCTCAATGGACTCGATACCGCTTTCCATTCCTCTTTTTTGTCCCTAAAACTTTCTTTCTCCTCAATGTTCTTCACTGCGATATCCGACTGCGCAACTGTACCTCGCCACAGGAGTCGGAGTGAAAGCTGTTATCTTTAAAGACCGGACTTCAAAAACCTAATGTGGTAAATCATCACTTTATTTAATCTTACACGAAATATCAGGTAGCACCAGTAGTAGTTTAAAGCTCTAAATTCAAGGATAGATTTATATATTTAAAACAAAATCTACTCTTTTTCATAACATATCCTTCAGTAATTAAAATGGAGATATTTCAAACTAACAGACATAACCATGTGTGTGAATGCAGGATCGTCCAGCAATAGCGTGAGCTTCGAGAGTTGATACTGAAAGAAAATACTGGTCGGCTTCCAAAAAATTAGATTCGAAACACTATCGCCACGTTAAAGTTCGGCTAAAATTTTGATAAAAACCGAATTCGATAAAAGTTTATAGGAGCAATGATTAAAAATTCAACAATCTACGAGAGGGGTTGTGCCTGGTCCACACGCTGCCTGAGAAATATTATTTGGATAAAGTTGGTTAGTTAGGCAATTTCGCTTTTACTAACTGCTTCTCCGATGCACGGCAAAGAAAAACCCCTTACAACTTATTTTGAAGTTATCCTTAGAATTGGTTCATTTATGACAGAATTTCAAACCTAGAATTTTTCCACGATAAAGAAGTTGGAGTATCATAAATTGATTGCATAAAGGGAAGGAAGCAAAAGTTGTTCGAAGGGAAACTTTTTTTTAGATACGAAAGATTATTCGCATTTAGGGATTGTCGGTAGAATAAATAAGCAAATATTTTCGAAATGTTACGCTTGGATGATTGCAAGTCGATTGGTTCAATTTCGTCAAATCAATTACGTTGACCGAACCGCGATTGCGATTCATTTCTAAAAATGCACAATTTATGCTACCAATTTGTACGTCATTTAGTTTCCTTGGTAGGCCGTTAGGTAACACATTTTGGTATTAGGAGATTTCGAATACTATTAAAATGCTCTTGATGGGGAATAATAACTCTTGGCTGAATAAGAAAACCGCATGTAACGTGGTCTGACGACAGAGGCCGGCTTCCAGTGCCTTCTTGAATGAAACAATATTAAGGATTCCTTAAGCGACCGCCATATCGTGAAGATGAGCGCCCTTCACAAGAATGATAGGTAAAGAGATATTTTAGAAATTTAATTATGTTAAACACGTCTCAAAAATGCTGCGACGCAAATTTGTCACAAAGAAAAATACTCATGTGACATCGAGACAACTTCTCGAGAAACCGAAGAAGAAGCCATGACACGGCATAAAATCAACTGAAATAAAATACAAAAGGAGAACTATTCATCTCCCTCGGGTAATATGTAGCTTGTACAGATGAGGAAAATGATAAATTATTCGTGGAATTAAATCCTTTCACGTAAGTCACCGGGTGACAGCTTCCAAGAAATGTTTCGCCAGTGGACGTGAAAGGGCAAGAAGTGTAGTTCGGAACACTGGAGATATGGAGAGGCCTCCTCTCAGCGAAAAATAAGCCTTTTAGTGGGAAAGGCGCGCAAATTGCCTCACGAACGTTTTGTAATGAAAGAAACGCAACGGCATTAGTGGCGTGTTTTCGTGTGAGGTAAGAGAGAATACGACACGCATCTGCGAAAGGCGTCCCCGTTGTCCCATTCCCCATTTAAGGGTCACGTTCGCCGCCGCAGGAAACGTGAAGGGACGCCGACGAAACACTCTCCTGTGGATCGCATCTCCGCCGAGATTTTTCGAAATAAGACACCTGAGTAAGGTGGGATCCAGAGTACATATTATTCCAGAAGTTGAAAAAGTCCAACGCACAAATTGCGAAATTAACAGACCGAAATTACAAAAAAAAACAACAGATAGAATTAATTTTTTTTTTGATCTATTAATTGAGTAGGACCATTCCTTAAAATTAAAGGAATCGGAAGTCAACTTAAGACAATTGAGGAATGGCTTTGGAATAACTTAATCCGTTTTCCAGAAAATTCTATTATTAAATCAAAATCGCGGAAACAATATTTTACATTCTTAACTCGTCCCGGAAAGTTCAAGATAGAAATGACGAAATGCAAAATGGAATCGAATGCACTGCTCCGTATGCAGCACCATACGAAAAAATCTCCTCAATCCCTTCAAAACTCTAAAGTTAAAATGCAAGGAAAACAAAATAAAAATGTTGGAAAGTATGCCTCGATGTCATCTCTTTTTACTGAAATTTATCGGAAATGATAATCCTATATACTACTGTTAAAAGCCATTTTCGAAAGAATTACGAAAACAGTAACCAGAAATTCCGTGTATTAGGAAAATATATCTTGAACGTATTTATGTTATATTTAATATAAAATGAATCAATAAAATGATAAAATCGAGTAAAACTGATGTATATTTTAGGGAAAATAATATTTCGCTGGTGACAAATAATGGGAAAAGAAAAGATAGTTCTGCAAGGAAAAGGGTTTAGGTGACTTGGCGTGACAATAGGGCGTACACCTAGCAAAATTCCCAAGAAGAAACTGATACAAGTCTGACAGGACCGGGACTCGAACCCGAGTCTCCCAATTGCCGCTTGGTTGCTATATCTACGGCGTGGATGTTCAGGTGGGATATGTTCTGGTGGGATAACTCAATGGATAGAGCAACCAAACGGCAATTGGGAAACTCGGGTTCGAGACCGGTCCCGTCAGACTTTTTCCATGCCCGTTTCTCCTTGGGAAGATAGTTCTGTATACGTCGACGAGCACTAATTTCAACTAGAAATTATGAATTACGAGATATTATTATACAAATCTTGTTGAGAAAGGATGAGGATGTTTAGTAAAAAACTAAACGATGAAGCTAAAGGTAATACATTCTAGTAAGGCGACTTCCCCTATCTTGTTTCTTGGATAGTTTTTTGCTCACATGTAGGTCATCAGTTGTTGACAATCCTAATTACGCCTCTCCCCGCTTACATACACTTAATCACACGAACCCAAACCTCTTTAAGAAATTCCGATGTTTTTCACTCGACGATGTTAAATCACTCCCTTAGTTATTCCAAGTCCCCATATAAGGCGTCTCGGTGCAGAAAATGTGTACAGTAAGTCCCTCTCCGTAGCAACAACTCTAAATAAATATACTCAAATAAATAAATCAATCCGATATCGAAGATCTTTCGGGTAATACAATTCGGGTAAAGTGGATAAAAAGGGTTAGAAATCGAGGATCAATGTTAGGAAGAGAGCACTTGCGAGGCTGAAATGATGAGCGCAGAATAAATGTTTGACGGCGAATGAAGTCCTCATTCCGTAATTCTCTCTCTTTCCTCGAGGCAAGGTCTCCAGTCTGCATGACCATAACTCATCTTTAGGAATGGACGCATATGGAGATGAGACTAATCACATATAAATTGCTGAGAAAATACGAATCCGCCAAGATATGGCGCAAGGGTTTCCTAAGTAAAATACGAGATTTTATAAAATTGAGTCCTACCATGAGAATATATTGGCAACGTATTGCATTGGTGTCAGTGATGATGAGTGGGGATACTAGTTGCGTATCAGTTGGCTCATCCACGAGGATTCCTCACACCTGAAAATAAAGGAGAAATACCAAGGAGACATGAAACCAAAATCTCGATCTTTTGAATGTCTGAGACAGTTCTAAGAACGCCATTGAAGCTGGGAAAGATACTAGGGCAATGTCCGTGCATGTTTACCGTGGCTTTTGGAAGTCTATAAAACTTTCAGGGAAGTGAGTGTTTTATACGAATACGAGAGGATTAGCGGGGAGAAAAACGAAGTGGAACGATAATTTGGTAAAAACTGTAAGTATACCTGACAGATTAGGAAAGCTCATACTCAATATTAATAAGCACCATGGGTGATTTTAATGCTCGCATAGGTCAGCGAGAAGCAGATGATGGTCTCGCAGGACAGTATGGACTAGGCCAGAGGAATGAACGAGGTCGCCGTCTGGTAGAGTTTGCAGAATGCACCAATATGTACATCACAAACACACATTTCAATAAGAATCATACAAGAAAGTGGACTTGGAGTGGTCCCAAAGACGAAATAGATTACATATTGGTTAATAAACTCCACACAGTCAATAACTGTGAAGTGTTGAACGATTTCAGGACCGGATCGGAGGTGACCACAGAATTGTGAGATGTAGAATGAAGATCAACCTCAAAATAGAACAAAAGAGGCTGATCAAATGCAGGAAACAGGAGGTTAGTATTACAAAATTAGAAGAATATCAGAAAGAGTTCCAACTGAAACTGAGAAATAGGTTTGCAGCGCTTAAGAAGAAGAACCGAAAGATAAAGTTATGGAAATCGTGAACAGAACAGCTGAAGAAGTAGCCAGCACACCAAAACGACCAAAGCATAGTTAGTTCAGCGACAGGACTAGACAAAGGAATAAACGCCTAAAATAATTGTAGACTTCTGGAAAACGAAAGCGCCGAGCTTTGCAATTATATACGTGTCTTCGCTTCGCTCCCAAGCTTCGTCTTTTCGCATGATTCATCGACATCGTTCCTTTCGATACTTCGTTCATAGTTGTTTCATCATCTTTCAGCGCTCTTGGTGTCCATTTGGTGAATCCATTTGGTTATGAGTACACTCTGCTCATCCTTCACCCTTGTGTGCGTTCGTGGTTCTTGCGTTCATTTTCTGCAGTTTCGGTGATGGCAGAGATGGACTCGAATTCATCTGCGCGTTCATCCAAAGTTTTAGAACTGCCGGTTTGGTTTCCATCCAAGAGTTTCGTTGGATCCAATATTAATGCATCTTGTATTAATTTGTCTATTCTTACCAAGGTAGCTTTTTCTGCTGTAGGATGACTCATTCCGAGGCTCCCATCCTCGGCCCCTCGCATACGAAGACCAGTTAAGTTACCGCCCTTCTACACGGGCTCGCGCGAGGAGCCACGCGTGTCCACCCCTACTGCTCCCTATACGTCACAATCGTCACCACCAGTAATCCCTCTCTCCCCTGCGGTCCCTCCGTTAAAGACACTCAAGATCTCTTTCCCTTAATTCCTGATTATCAATCATCTACAAATTTTATCGTATACTAGTTTTCCACTCCGGCCAATATCACTCCCACATATGCACCTGTGTCAGAAAATGTGGTCTCCCAGGAGCCTGTCGCCTCCCTCCACACCGCAGTCCGCAGCTATGCTGATATTGTCGATGGAAGACCAGATACAACCCCCCGACAGAATGACTCCGATTCGGTAAGGAATAGCTTCACTTTCGTGACAAAAAACAGATTACATTGCTAAATCAATTTCTAGACTGTCTGGCGTAGTGGCCTCCATAACTTCTGCAGAACAGGGATAATGTATCCCGGAAGAAGCATATTCGACAACATCGCCTTGGCCAGGGATTTCATCCATCTGGCAAATGACACCAATATTTCATTGGCGCTGTTGTCACTGGATTAGGAAAACGCCTTGGATTTTCGTAAAAATCATACTTTGTAGAAAGGGGATAGATTCGCGATCAGGGCTGCAGGTTCGCTGGCTGGACCAATCTCGTTCAAAAGGGGGACAAGACAGTGCTGTCTTATATCCGGGCAGCTGTTTTCACAAGCAACTGAGCCCGTGTTATGCCTGCTTAAACAGTCACATTGTCACATGGTGCGGGAGAGTTTTTGGAGGGGCTCGCTATTATAAACAATAATAAGAACTCAAAAATAATAATGATAACAAAAAAATTATACAAAAGAAAAAAATCTATGGAAGCAACACCAAATTTAGCTCATAAGTATTAAAGTGTAAAATAAGACTGGTAAATATGTACCCCTTTAAATAATGATACTAGGTTATAAGCTAAATTAAGTTTAGTGATAAATATTCCACCCCCCTTTTGAATTGTTCCTGGCTTGGGAACGAATACACAGCCATCACGATTGGTGCCACTTCGTGGTAATAGTCTCCAGACAAAAGTCAATACATGTTGGCGAGGAGTGGCCGATCATAGGCCCGAGGGAGGGGTGGGGACCCCGCCCTGCCTATCCCACGTTGGGGCACAACGGAGACCAGCATGGCGCTTGGCTCACGGCGCCTGTCCTAGCATCGGAACATCGTCTTTACTAAATGCGATAAAAGCCATATTTTCTAACGATATCGAGAATTGTAACCTTCTATCTTAATGGAATATGTCCTAAACGATTTCTTGAAAATCCGCGCAATGTGCAATTTCGCGAAAAGTACCTTTTTTGGGGCCTTCTATGATCGAACTCAGAATATCCAGGAGCGATATCTCTTTCATTCTCTAGTGACAAAGTCGGGGTCCCCACGGAAAAAATTGCCAACTCCGATTTTCGTCATGCTTCGGGAAGTTAAGTCCTTTTATGTAAAATTTGATCCTTCGTTGAACAGCAATTTGTGATGTCATCATAAAAGGAGGACAGATAAAGTTATCTCAGAATACAGCAGCAATCTCTTCACAGAAAGAATAACAATGTTACGTTTTGGAGCAGCACAAACTTACGGAATCCCTCGCAAGCAACGAAAAACAAATCCCTTTTGCGATAGAAATGTTTCGTTATTTAAAATATTCCAGTTGAAGAGAAGAAAGATTATTAAGTTTATCTTTTCGGTAGAGAAAGCTTCCAAAAAGACATCACTCTATAAACTCCTGATTAGCAATGGTCAGAGAAATCATACTGCACAAGATTTAACGAATATCTATTTTTAAGTAACCCATGGGCGCAGCATGAATATTCGCCTGGCTTCATAAACATTGAAATTATCAATACTTAACGTATGGCTGGTGTGAAAAAGTAAACAGCTGGAAAAGTGTCGAAGGCCGATTCGACATTGATGACGCATGAATTTAAAGCGTCAATTCCAATGCACCACGACGCCCGTGTGTGCGGAAAACAACAAGACTTCAGATCCATACGCGAGATGTCCGTTGAAAGTTTTCCATACAATACAATTTCCATTATTCACGCCTAGAAGTTAAATTGATTCGAAGTAGCTGACTAATTACTCAAATTCAGTGAGTTAATGCACCCCCGAGCACGAACCCGAGAATGAGAGGTAATTGGAGGCATCACGAAATGGATGATGGAAAAATGATAGATTCTATGGAATCGAAGAGAAATTTAATAAAACTCCACACGAGAGATTAAATCATCGCACGTGTAATTCATGCGAAATGCGAGCGAAATAGCGGCAACGCACGCTCGTCCATTCCTATTGATACGGCGCTTTGCCCTTTTGTTCGAATTTCACGTGCATGCAATTAATGAGTTAACTGATATTTCGGGAGAAAGTACATGAAAGATTATCCTTCGAGTTCCAGCCAGAAGAGCTATCCATACTACATAAATATCAAAGAATAATTACCATAAATAAAAATTGCTGCCCATGACAGATACTGAGATAGTAACTTCCAGTAATTTGTAGTAATTCATAATAAGACTTTCGATGAAAGTAATAAAGCGAAATTTGCCTGCATCCAAACAATGTTCTCATCTTCCAAAATAAATATAAGGCCTCATCCCATACCACGGCTTCCTCTACAATGAATATTTCCAATTCCACAGAGCGCAAGATCACAGTATGTTTCCGTCTCTGACGTCCACAAGAAAAGCTCCTCACCCACTTTTAGAATCTAATGCTTTGGCAAGAAGAATTTTTTTAAATCAAAGAAACTGTTGGACAAGAATATCATGTAATATTTTAAGCTAACGATATTAATTAGAAAAACAAAGAAAATGTTAAATTATTGTAAAACGATTTCAAACAAAAATTATGAAAATAAAATTATTACAGCCCACCCAATTTATAGCTAAAGAATAATGTCGAATGAAATAATTTCAGGACTTCCGAGTACTACGATAAACTCCTTATAGCAGCGGTGTCAGGACTGCACTTGAAGAGGAACGAAGGAGAACCTTTTGGTGAACTATCTTTGCTATGGATTAGAGTATTTTATGAAAAATCCTTGAAACAAAAATTAATCAGCTATCCAAACATCTCAAAGACGAAATGAACTAAGAGAGCAAGCACGCCATGCGTACCATGTTCGTTTTAATAAAAGGCTCTTCACGCCTATTTTAGTGCTTGGCTACACCAACTTAGCGGGTTTCTTTCTTCTGGTACAATTTTTTGACTTATTATCACTACGTCGCCATTTACTATTTTGTTTCTTGCGCAATCTACGTGAAATATAGATTTTATCTACTTTGCCTGAGGTACTATTGGCGATTCAGAATAGGCAGAAGCTCCCTTCCTAAAAAAATCCACGACCATTATCGTTCGAGGAACTGGTTTTTGGGCAATCTTCCCCGAGAAACAAGAAATCCCTGAGTTTATAGAACCTCGTCTCATCCTCAGACGCACCTAATAAGGGGCAAATTGGAAAACGAGGTCACCGCCATGCTTCGCGATGTCCCTTATCAACAGAACGAAAGCCTCTCGGTCGGGAGTAGGCGTGTGGAGATGCCCAAACAACGCTCGGCTCTCCATGGAAACGGATTCGTGGATAGCCTAGAAATCGGCTGAGTTGGGCTATTAATTTTTGCTACTCCGAGAAATACATAGAGAAAAGTACCAACCGTGAGAACGGGAGATCTCAATCTCTGTCGATAGTTCGCACTCCGAAAAAGTGTCTTCCGAAGAGAGTTTCGAGAGTGGGGAAGATCCGATGTATACACTTTCACTCGTTCGAAGATCACCTCCAGGGCGTAGCATGGAAAGGGCGTTATGCCTTTCCAATTCCCACACTTAAGCGGAAGGAAGTGAAAAACGCCTACGCAAAACAAAAGAAAGCCACGAGATAATCCGGAAGTAAAAAATTAGTAAATTGGGCTATTAGAGAAGGTGAATAGAATTCTCATTCGATGGAAAATCTGAAGCAACGGCGACTTTCGATGACTACAAGGCATGACAGGGTGTGTGGATGTACCTGCGTATTTGTGCGCATGTACGACTTAATTCCGAGAAAAGGAGGTTTAACAACCCTGAGATTCTGGACATTTGAAAACGTCGTAGTACATAAGAGAGAACGTTTAACTCCAAATTGCCATAGTCTAGACGCTCGGAGGAAGATTCCAGAAGAAATTCGTTTATCAGAATAATGGAAAAGAAATATCTCGTACATTATGGCCTTTCACGAAGAATCGCCTTCGCATATTGCATTTACTTGTCTTTTAGCAGAAAACATTATGCATTATGGCAAAGGTGGATCGGCAAGTTTTGAGAGACAGTCTATTGAATATCTCATTTAAATATTTCGACAATGTCTTCGAGTAGTAGGATTATTAAAAGAGCTTCCACAGCTTAGGTCATTTCGCACGTAGGCCCCCACCGGGAATCGTACCCGGGACCGCTTTCAATGAAGTCGAAAGCGTTGCCCACTTGGCTGTCCGGGAGCCTACAATGTCTTGGACTTGTAATTGCACGATAGTTGATAAATTATTATTGAATCAATTAAATATTAAGATATTATAATAAGAGGCCATCTTTTTTTCTTCTAAACGCAGAAACCAAAGCATGACTGCGTACTGGTATAGAAATGGCTCGCTATGAAAATCCACCTCAAGAGTAGGAAATGAAAATAACGCACGAAAGAGTGTGTTCGAAATGTAATTCTTTAAAATGTTTAGCTCTGACACTTCAGGAAACAATTCGATGAATCACCTGATTATTCCGGTCTAATAAAATCACAGATGATGCATTAAATATGCAGAACAAGTTTCAACGTAATAATAAGAGCAGTGGGGCAACATTCAGCAGCCTTGTGATTATTTATTTGCATGGGAAATCCAGTCGCCTTATTTAAATTTGTGTGATTGGAATACTTCATTCAATGTTTCGTCACTCCTTTTAAATCAATGAATTGCGCACAAAGACGACGTTCTGTGCACAAGGGAAAGGGTTAAGGTGACTTGGTACGTAAAGGCGTGCACCTAGAAAAATCCCAAGGAGAAACGGACATGAAAATTTTTTTGTGTAGTCGGTACCACTATGAGGTCGTGGCTGTGAACGATGCCGCTTAGTCGGACGGCGCCAACTAAACGGAGAAATGTTCTGGTGGAATAGCTCAATGGATAGAGCAACCAACCGGAAACTGGGAGACCCGGGATCGAGTCCCCGTTCCCTCAGACTTATTAAAGTCCGTTTCTCCTTGGAATGCTTTTCTGTTCCCAATGAGCTCTTCTATAAATGGCTTTAATCTTATGCTGACAGATTATACTGGAAAGTCTCGGCTGCTGGCTTCCTAAATGCTTCGCATAATGAGGGCACCCGGAAGAGCAGACGAGAAATCACTAGGTCGAGTAATCTCGTATATTTTCCGATGATGCGCGAACTCAGCAATTAATGAGATATCAAACGCCTAAAAGTGAACACAAAAGCCTCGGATGTATGACTTTTACAAGCGGTTCCAGTGTTTTGAATCGCTTCATAACAAAACGGGAGAAAGGCAGGCACGGCAAAGAAGGAATATTAAGTTTTTACGATCTCTTTTGAGACCTCTCCCAACAATTTTTAAAGGAAGTTATTATAGCAGATATCTTTGTTTTTCTGGAGGTTAAAAAGGATTTTTCCTTTCGAATAATTCTTAGTATTTGTAACAATAAGCTTCGATCGCTGAGATTTTGCACTTGAGGGCCCTCATCCCGATATCGCTTTCACCATAGGCAAACGTATTAATCACTTGGATATTCGGTGGACAGTGTACGTTCTATATGGAAATAAGATTCCTAAACAGATGTGTATATAATTACATATTTTATATACAAGGGTGTATATGTTTGGACATATATTTGCTGTTTAAAAGTGGAATGAAACGTTGAGGAAAAGAGGAAAGATGAAAGGAGGAAAGTGGGGAAAAGGTCGAGGAAATATTTTAATGATATTTGGGAAAAACAACTTTTTCATTGCATAACTTACAAACGTATACTTTAGTTTGCAAAACACCACATTAACACAAATAGTGCAAATTCTTTCTTTTCAACTGACTTCGTCTTCTGGTTCGTGGCGACTTCCTTTGATCGTGAAATCGAATCTCACGCGTAAGTCTGGAAGGCCAGAAAATAAAAAGAGGAAATTACGAAAAACTTTCTGATCATTTCATTACAAAACGAATATGCTTTCGACGAAGTTGCTATTCCTCGCAAAAAAAGCCGTTCCGAGAAAACAAAATCGCTTCGAGTTTCTACTAAAGTGGAAAAAGGGCAGCATTTCAAAAGTTCCGCAACTGTCATAAAAACATCGAAACGAATGAAAATGTCGGAGGTAGTTGATCACTTCATTCGGTGGTTGGGGTCGGAGATGGAACGGATCGAAATAACGCCAGTCAATAAATAGAATCTTGCGTCATCAGTTATACCACACTTGTGAAAAAAATGAAATTATCCTTCGAGTTAAATGCATTTGTCGCGCCTCAGTAGAGGTTTAGCAGCGGCTGATGACACCTTTCCACACTTGCTTTCACTTTATACACGCTGAGGAAAAGTGATGACGGTGGAATCTCGCTGAAATTAGCAAAAAAACACATAGAACGGTAAATGCATTTGTGGAAAACACAATAGAAATGTCCAGCCAGAAGAGCGCAATAGATAACTTACAGCCACCAGGGAAAAGTACAAGTATTGAAAGAAAAATGCTCCCACCGAAGTGTTTCCTATAGCTATCGCGATAACAAATCTCCATGCTGAACACAGCTATTTCCTTCACTTCCCAAGAAACCTAAGGGCAGCATGTCAGCCTGAACACACCAAATCAGCGGATGGAGATTCGATTCTCAAATATCAAAAATTCCTTCGAAAAGTAATAGAATTCCATGAACCCTGTCCCGTAAATGCTCTGTTGATTGAAAAAAGTAATTCCAAATAACATTTAAACTAAATTTGATTTACATCGAAGCCTCGCTTACCCTTCCGCAAAATTATGCTCAAATTCCAATTATTTACAAAACAATGTCGATTTTAGAGCTAAAATTTTTAAGTCCTTTTATTTTCAATAAAAATGTTTAATAAAGTCGAGAGCAGTTCTGCAAAATTCGAGATCAATACTGAAAAGAAGTAACCATAAATCCGTATTTCTAAATTAAAGAGCAAAATTAGTGCCAAAGCGTAAAAGTATGAAGTAGCTCTCGTTCGATATTTTAGTTTTTCTCTAATAAAACTATCATAAGGAACGTTATACCAGAAATTACACCAAATACAACGGAATTACAACCTTCTACGGAGTTACTACAATCTACAACTCAACCTGGAAATGCCGCACTGCCATTCATATGACGCACACTACGGCAGTGCCCGGAATGAGGAACACCTGGGTTCGAGTGTCAGTCGCTATTTTCCACATCTGTTTATCGTTTAAGGCGCACACCTCCATTTCCAAATTTTAAAACTTTTTCCTTTTCCATAAGTCTATACGATTTCAGTTAGTCCTCGTAAACTAGTTATCGAAAAAAACAATTATTCGACAATATAATCGAAACTATTTTCTATGTTCTAAAATGCAAAACAGAAAGTTAGAGACCTTTTTCCCGCAATAGCATTCGCTTAGTTAGAAAACGTCACAAATCATAAAACGCGCAGAGACAATTGAATTATTCATTGTCCGAGCGGAAAGAAAATTCAAGCATAAATACATACTTAACGAGCTCTAATTACATATACTAAAGCATTCTAACACTACAAATAAAGAAAGAAAATATATTTCACTGTAGAGCTTCGAGTCTTCGTCCATACACGACACCATGATTTTCGAGATGGATGGAAAAGTGGTAGTAGTGTTACTAAAATAGTAAAGTAAAACTAAAAGTAAGTACTAAAAGTTGTAGTAGCAGTATTTTTGTTGCTTCGACATCTACGGTCATTTCACACCTGAGCTCACAGCCAACCTGGTGCCGCTATCCAACCGAAGTCGAACGCGTTGCCCACTTGGCTATCCTGGAGCCCATTTCGATGGAAAGAGAAACTAAGACTACACCAGCAAGCACATAAATCAACATGCCTGTTATATCGACCATTACAAATCTTCCGAATAGCACTGAGAACAATCGTCTCATTTCTGTCTCCGGCGACGCATGATCAGCATTCTTTCCACGCCATTCTCGTCTACGCCTATTTGAGATCGTGCGCTAGCATAGACTAAAGATATATGAAAACATAGCCTTCTGTGACGTGGTTCAAAGGTCTTTTGGCACGAAGTCTCAGGTCCGATGAAAGGCTGAGGAGATCTATAATTGCGAACGAAGGAAATGCATTGCTCGAAAGGGAAAGGCAGTCCTTATATCGGAGTTCGATTTGGGAAGTAAAAGGACTCATCCGACCGATGCAAGTTCTCGGTCATGGGTGGGACGGCAACCTTCTTCGGCATCTTTGAAAGAGACTTTCACCGCAAAGGAAAGGATCACTTCCATCATACAAGACCTGGACTCCCACCGCACCCAACCCAACACCAATACGACCCTTTCTTGCCCCTCCCGACCTATCTACTTTCTTTCCCACATTCTACTTTATTTCCACCGGAATTCCTCCCTTGGTAGCGCAAAACCATTTGGCGTACCTCATTCCGCTGACCTTCGTGCCTGTCGCCGTCAGCAAATAAAGGCTGCAAAAACTGCAGCCGTGCTGTGCATGAAAAGATTAAGTTTGAGGGGATAATTCAAGGCAGCAAATGTGGTCAGCGAAAGATAATGTCTTGCAATTCGTTTCTGCCTTTCCTCGCTACCATTTATTGAGAACCTAAAAGCATATAGTATAGCAAAGTAAAAGTATATGTAATGCACCAATTCGGCCTCAACAATGTGGTATGTGTACACGATGAGCTCTCATATTCCTCTCTCGTTACATATGAGATGTATAACTGAATACAAAATCCGCATCCGGCTCGGAAAATTACCCAAATCTTGAAGTGCCACTAATTTCGACAATTGCAGTCTTTTATTTAACGTTATAGTATTTTATATAATGTGTGATTTTCTGTGAATGAAGTTTAATTCACTGACGGTTCAAACAATTATAGAAATTCAATGAATTTAGGAAATATATGATGAGCAACTTCTTAGCAGAGGCAACGTCGCCTTAGGCACTCATAATTTTTGAGGAATTTCGGGTGTACAGTTATTTTGCCTAAGACATTAAACTTCCGACGGTTTCTAAATGGCCGTGAGAAGAGTTGTTTGATAAAAACCTTTCCACATATTGATGACAGCAAACCTAAAGAAAGGAAGTGACGGAAGACGAGAGAAACTTCTACAGTTGAGGGAACAACCCTTAGGAAATCAAGCGTGAACAATATTTTCTCACAAAGGAAAGGTACCAGGATTAAGGATAAAGGAAGATTGTTCATAATAAAGATCCGATACTGCGGGTCTGTTAACGCGTTCACTGCGAATACCTCCATTTCCATTGCATTTGTCACTCCAACGGTGGAGTGACCCGCAGTGAATGTGTTAATGCAAGGAGATACACTTGAATTAGAAGACATTAACGCCCATTCATGTTTCTGATTAAAAAAAGGAATTTGCGAACGATACAGTAATTTTGCGTAAATCGCCTCCCCCCCTCCCAAAGGATGTCATAAGTGAAAGGCGGGAGACCATACGTATATAGGTAATATTTACCAAAATTCGTGAAGAAGGTATAAATTTTAAATTTGTGATAATGGTTTGAAGCATTGAAGCATTTATAACCCAAACATCTTTAAATTTCTTCGATGCAGCCACAATATTGCAATTAAAAAACTTTACTTGTTGTTACTTCTCACTATTTGATAAAGTGGTCTGCCTTAAGGCTTCGTGCGACGCTCCCTACTACTTTAGATTTAGCAAATCGTTTTCTTACATTTTCTCTAGAACGGTTAAAGGGAGACCTTTAACCGCCACAACCACTCCTCCAAATACAACAGTTGATGCAATAGACAGTACTTAACTATAACGCATTTGCAGTCAGGTATCGAAGAAAAGATATGTTCTAAGCTTCCTTCCACTCGAACGTGAGATCGAATAATTTAACCGAAATAAAGGAAGGGATACTTCGGTTCCATCCGATAATCGTACATAATATCAACTTAACTTCTGTAGACGAAACGTAGGTATTCATCATAAGTTCAGATATCCGTCCATCATAGGTACCGTTGGATGTCGTTACTACGGTACATAATCGTTACACAATTCCTGTCCGGATTGTGATGGTCTTATAATGAATACACTTTTCATTAAAACATTTTCATACGAGTACATTATTTAGTAGATACAGATGATCTAAATCTCCATTCAGTATTCCTATTAGAGGTAATCGTAGGAAACTGTCAGAGAAAATAAGTTTTGATGATATTTGTCATGATTTGTCGGTCTCGGTCCATCATTTCAGTGCTTCATCATTAAATGTCATTTATTTTACATACAAATAATTTCGTATGATTAATTTCATTACAAGAGAGTACAAAAATAAATTAACACCTCCGTATTTTTGCTTTTAAAATGGTTGAAATCATTGAAACGAATTCCACTTATAATAATTTTGCCATGTAATAGATTATTTATATTCAGAATTTTTTTACATAACTGCTGCAATAAAAAAAATT
Source organism: Ladona fulva (assembly GCA_000376725.2). Taxonomy (NCBI): domain Eukaryota; kingdom Metazoa; phylum Arthropoda; class Insecta; order Odonata; family Libellulidae; genus Ladona; species Ladona fulva. The sequence goes on from KZ308790.1 coordinate 361,844, forward strand.
ACTTGCATGGCGTTTTTAGAATGTATGTAGTCGTGTTTGGAACAGTTGTGAGAAAAGAAACATAATTTATAATTAACAGATGCTCTCTGAAATCATAGTTTCGTACGCAATGAATTGATTGTGATAAAGATAAAATGAATTTTTAGTTTTTTCTTATATTGGAAAAAATAATAGCTGGTTTAATCCACGTATTCAATATTAAGTAAAACAAAATTGTGGTTATATTTCTGCACTGACTGATCATCGCATGCTTGATTTGTTTCTTAGATATATTCAAAACTAAGGGGTTAATACAAATATCTCATCCACTATTATTTATCACATCACCATCACAGAATTTTGAGTTTTTTAAGGTATTTAACTCGAATTGCAATTCTAACTATTAATAACTGACAGTAACACGCATTTGCAAATCCTACTAATGCGATGTAACGAATTAAAGATGAAAAACAACGGCATTCAGCGAAGCCGCGAGATCGGATCCGGAGCCTTGGATAATTCGGATCCGAGTACCGAAGCAACTAAACTCGTTCGTTGAAGTAGTTACTCGCGAACAATTGATGGTCACGCAGCGAGTAGTTGAGTCATTCTAGGAATGAGTTACTTCGGATCCAAGGAAGTAACGAGTACCAAAGTAACGAGAAGTTACTACTTACCCGTCACTACCCACTTGCATCCACACATTTCATACTAATATCCATAATTCAAGGAAAACGGGTAAGGGTGACTTTGCGCAAGATGGTGCGCACCCAGGAAAAATCCCAAGGAAGAATGGACTTGAAAAAAGTCTGATGGGGCCGGGAATCGAACCCGGGTCTGCCAATTGCCGGTCTGGTGTTCTGTCCATTGAGCTCTCTCGGCAAAACCGGGATGGATCAACGGACAGAGCACCCGGGTTCGATTCCCTGTCCCGTCAGACTTTTTTCAAGTCCATTCTTCCTTGAGATCCATAATTCAACTTTACTAACAAGTAGTGTAAAACACCGATGTGGTAGCACCACACTTATAAAATGTAAATTACTTTAGAGCTCAGATACATAAACATGAGTGACGCATACATTTTTCTGTACGAGGGTAGAAAGTAGTGATAAGAAAATTAATCGGAGTGGAAAATAGCGAAACATTTTGCAGCAACGGAGATTTATTAGCTAATTTCCGATGCAAAAACGAATCTTTGGAATTTTTGTATAAAACTCATTTTCCATTTTTAGTGCTAATGATAAATACATAAACACTTTTTCATTTTAAATATACGTAAAATTAATTTCTAAGTTATAAACCTTAGTAACGCCTAAATGTGGTATTTGATGTGAATTTATTTTCCTTATTCGTGTGTAAAATTAGAACCTGAATTCTTACACTGTTCTCGAACATTCCATTGTTCGTTCAGTTCTACTTTGTTTTTAGTTTGAGAATTTTCAGTATTATCTCTTTTTAAACTTTCTTAATTCACTCATTTAAGATTGTAAAATGTAAATTTAATAATTACATTAATGCCGTATGAAGATAAAATTAACTTTTTCTTCGGAGGTTATCATTGAAGTCTTTGACTTTAAGAAGTCTCACTAAGTAACGGCTGAATCCATCTATTTTAAAATTCCTCGAATAGTACTTCTATTAGATTTTCCATGAATTTTCTGGATAGTCGATCGCTGGTATATTTAGGCATCGAAAGTTTCGCAAGAATAACATTATATCCTGAGCTTTGATAATTTTAAACTTTTCATAGCGAAAACCTCTATGGGCGCACCGTTCACATCTTTGATGGGTAGTGAATAATTTAAAATAAACAATGAAATGTAACAGAGCAATTTATATTATTGCAGGATACAATCGTCCCATCAGTAGCACAAATCGATTCTTTCCACTGAACGATTCAACTGCTTGGATATTTTCAGTTGGGCCGAATTAACTAATTCTTTGAAAAATGTAACGCCATAGTTAAAAAAGTAGGTTTAATTCTTGGCCGGTTTTAAGGATTTAATCACAATTTTCTATAATTATAAGGTTGAAAATATAGCGTAGACAATTAGAATCTAATTAAAATGTTCTATTGTACTCGATACAAGAGTAAAGGGTAAGATTAAACGAATGAGTACTTGCAAACAGGTCCTCAGAAATGCGACTGAAAATCTCGGACGTGGATTTCCTTTCCAAGAAAGACGGTCTTAACGATCTCCACATTCCCCCACGTAGTTTTCTCAGTTCTGAAGATAAATTACCGACGAACGATGAAAATGCATTTCTTCGAGTTTTAGAAAACAGTTTCGCGGAAGATGTCCTTTCTCAGCTCCATGAACTGAATATGAATTTGTGCAATGGGACGTGGCGTGAAAACGCATTTGGAGCAATTAAGTCATTTATAATGGTATTGGAATAGCGCGAACTTATTCTTTAGTGACTGAGTGGAAGTTCAAACTGCATATTTCATAAACCGAAGCCACCCATTCATTTGCTTAGAAGAAGTTCCGATGTCGTGGGTCGTTTACCAAAGCTCTCTTCAAAACATCAAAACCTGAATATATAAGCTGTTTAAAAACTGGTTTCACTTATTGCTAGTCAATTGCAACTACGTAAGGTCAATGAAAAGTAATGGTACATACGAGGTATCACCAAAATCTTTTTACCTTCCAAATACAGATATAAAAAAGTTTTCTTACTTTAAGATTTAAAAATTATATCGTCCAAATGGTGGCCTTGGCGGCTGATACACATTTGGAGCCGTTCTCGGAGTCACTCTCACGCGTATAACGGACGAAATTCCTTTAATTTCTTATTGAATGGCCTCCTTCAGTCGGTCCAAGGACCGAGGATGACGATTAGAAACCTTGTCCTTGAGGTACTTAGAGCCGCGGAGACTTAAATGAGGCGAGCGCGGTGGCCACAGAAGAGTAAAGAGACCACTCGGCACGGGAACATCTTCAAAATTTCGCCCGGACGACGTGCAGTGTGGGCGGCAGCTCCATCGGAACCAAAAATCCTCTAGGTTGTGTTCTTCCGCGTACTCTTCAATTTTTTGGCGCAGGAAATTCTCCAACACGGCGCAGTATCGTCTGGAATTCACAGTAACTGTGACTTCACCCTCTTCAAAAAAGTGAGGCCCAATGATAACGACACAGCACATCAAACGGACATTTTTGGGCTGTGAAGAGGTCGTGCATGGAGTTCTCGAGGGTTTCCATCAGCCCAGTAGCGAAATTAGCACGTAAACCGAACCGCGTGCGAAACGTTCCCAGTGTCGCAGTTACAGATTCTCTATTACCGAAAAGCCTCGCTACTCACCTGACCACGGCATGGTAACAACTCAAAACTTTATTATGTGCCCTACCTAACGCAATGAACCGCACCCCTCTATCTACTTTGGGGACTCGACAGTGATTTTCCCAAATGAGGAAGTTCTTTTTGCCGCACCCGAAATAAAGTAGTGCGTTCAACGTCTAAGCTGTTCCAATGTTCAGAGAGTTTTCCTTCCGACTAACGTATGGACAAACTCGGGGGAGGCGTATCAATGTTTACTTTGAATTCAGATATGATTTTCAGTTACGAGAAAGCCTTAGATATAAATAAAAGATTAAAACTTCAAGAATTCTCCGCTACAATTAGGATCACATATTCACAATTAAGGAATTATAATTTCAATTTCGACAAACAACTACATGAAGACGTGAAAATGAATTGAAGTCCTCGCAACTCACTGTTTTGCGGTACGTCGTACAGGCGGTACATGTCGTACAGGCCAAGAAGCAGAAAATATCATTGGATGAGATGACAAAAATATTTTCCCGAGAAAAGGGTCAATTTTGGCGAAATGATACGAAATACAAAGATAGTCTGAGATATGACCGAATGCCTTCACGAAGGATGCTTGGAAAAAAATTGGGAGAATAGCAAGAAGCAGGACGATCCCGCGACCATTTGGAGGTGACTACCTGAAGAACAAAACACGCCATTCCCTCAGAACCAGTCGCTCACTTTACCGGAGACATTGATACCATTTGGACGTGGTGAATGTACAGGTTTACCTTGTGCATCAAAAGAGCTGTGATTTGCGGTCAGTGGGAGAGAAACCGATCTAAATTCTAAAAACTAAGGAAAAGAAAGAGAACTATTCCACAGTTCACCCACAATTTCCACAAGCACGATAAGAAATAAATAACTACGTTTCCAGGCAAGCTAAGTCAATTTAATATTATCATTTAAGTAAATATAAAAATTTTGCTGTTTTTAAACATTCAAATATAGAGGTTTGCTAGAAACCTGGACGTAGAAAAATAAATCATTCATTGAATTTTTCTTTAATTTAGCTTCTGAAGATACTGGCGGAAAACATCAACGGAGCAAAAATAAAAGTATCCACAGGAAACTAACTCATAGGAAAACCTAACATAATTCACGGTCATATTATCTATGTCTATCAATCACAAAATGGATAATTTACACTATCGATTACTAAGATGAGAAAAGGAATAAAATATTACACAACTGCTACCAAAAAAGAACAAAATAACTCTTTCTCGACAAAAAAAAACGATTTAAATGCGTTTAAATGTAACTGTTAGATGAACTCGGTGATTTTATCTCACAATACAATGCAAAGGCAGCAATTCTCCCTATAATACTTTATACGTGTGAGATTTCGCGTTCATTCCCCAATGTGACCGCTTTGAAACAGAACATTCAGAAGGTCAGTGACGCTTTACGTACATCGGACAAAAACAAATGATTAAAAAATCACGCGATGCACAAATTCGCAATAACTACTTTATTCTAAAGGATTTCTATTCTAAAGGATGACTTCATTCTAAAGGATCTATTTCTAGGATCGAAGCCATCATACGCAGGAGCGATGCCCTTAAAGGTCATGGTCGGGGTCTTTGCGCAAAAAAATCGCCGGTTCAGTGACACCATTCTTTTAGCCTCAGAGAGTGTCTCTATCTTAAACGAAAATGAAAATATAAATCTCTTAAAATCCGTGCAATATAAAACAGCGATAAGTATCTTTTTGGGGTCTTCTAGGAGCGAACTCATACCACCCCATTAATTCTCTACTGTGATGCTCGCGGTTTTGACGCGAAAGAACCGCTGGGTCCGTGATGCTTCTCGTTTAGCGGAAAATGATACAAACAAATCATTGAAAGCCCACACGGTGTACAAATTCGCGAAGGCCCATTTTGGGCCTTCTAGGATCGCGACAAACATCCTCTTCCAAATCAAACAATGATCAAGCGCAGATATGCTTCCTTGATTTACAACTGACTGAAGTGGAGTCAGAGAATACGTGGTCAACGTAACTCAAAAAGGAAAATTTCTTTTTAGAGGAAATACATCGATAGCGAACATTTCATAATCAAATCCCGTTGTTTTAACTGAATTAGATCTAAATATTTAAAGAGAATAATTTAATTTAGTGAAAATAATGCTATCGAAAGTTCGAAAGAAGATATTCGCAGAATTTAAATTTTTAACTACTAATTGGGGTTAAGGAAATACTCGTAAATAATCCAAAAATACCGGAATTTGAGCAGTCTCGGCAGAAAAGATTACATTCTTTATATTTCATTCGACCAAGGGCACAAGAAAATGCTACTAAAAAAGAAATATCAGAACCCCTAAATTATAAAAAAGTTTCATAGAAATGCAAATAGTGATTACTTCAGAATAATTCGAAGAGAATGAGAGGATATATTAAAAACTAGAAAACGAAATTTTCCTTAAATAACTCTCATTTAGCTTTCAGTAGCAAAGACTTTACACAATGCGAAAAAGAGAAACAGGAGTTACGAGTCAACTTCGTAGCCGAGGTCTGACTTGAGTATTCGAATATCAGCTTAAAACGCTCATATTCCATCCGTAGTCAGTTGACACTCAGCGCCTGAATATCACTTAAAAGCTAACAGCAAAATCATTTTCATAATATCGGTAGAGTGGGAATGATTCCTCCAACAAATTAAATAAAAATTTGGAAAGAGCGCCTAATTGCACCATTAAGTAGCTTAAAGTATCATTAATTACATGTTAACTAGTAAATTACAATAATACGACTTTATTAGGGTGAGATTGGGACCAGAAAGTCTCTCTTTACATCTAACCCTTCGTCATTTGAAATTTAAAATAGCTTGAAAAAAGTGCACGTAGGATAGCTAGTTGGTGGTTTAAAAACCTACTAAAAAGAGTAAGTTTGAAATTCGGAAAAAATATAACACAGCGGGAAATCACTCACTAGAAGGGGAACCAGCAAAGCCTGCAATAGTCGAATAAGTTTTAAGCAAAGACAGGTTAAATTAGATCTCAAATGCAAACAAAAATGGTAAAGACATGATTACATAGACAGCTCCAATAGGAATAAATTTTCAAAATAAACAAACAGAAAACGAATGTCATAAAAATAATCAGGCAGCAAAACCGGTCAATATAATGAGGAGCATTCCAGCTTACATTCAGCAATTCTAAAACATCCAAGTCAAAATTCAACCAACCAACGACAGGATGCAATGTAAAAAGATTTAATTCTTGCCAAATAATGGATGAAAATATTTCAATACATATCACACTTCCTAGATAGCTCGGTTATTCCATCCCAATGTAATCCACATTATTCCCACTCTTTACTTGTTCAATTTTAACTAAATTCTTATGGGCGCTGATACAACGTAGATGCTCCATGATTGCTACCTTTGATCAATTAAAAATTTAAAGAAAAAAAGCAATTTTACAAAGGAATATATTATATTTAGAGGTTTACAAATAGCTTAAGATATATTGAGGATTGGAAAAAGCGATTGAGCTGCCGCTCGGGTGCCCAACCCAACTACAGTCGACTCTACTCCAATTATTTCGCACAATTTTTCTCTTCACCTCGAAAAGAAAGCATCGCAGCTTCAATATCTGTCAATCTATCGAAAATTTTCGTTAAAAGTTTCGCCAATTAATCTCCAGACTGACGTCATCAACAACGACCACCGTAAATGAGAACAATTAAAACGGTGCACAGCCAAAACGCGACGCAATAATTTCGGACAGCAAAGGTGAATGTGCGAAGAAATTTGCTTTCTCAGTTAATCAGCAGTAATCATCGAACACAAAACCCCGAGTGAGAGGAACACGTTCCAGGCGCAATTACAAACGGAGCAATTATTATCCGCCTTCGAATATGACTCCGAGATAAGGATTTTTTCGAGAAAGACTTTCCGAAAACGGAGATTAGAATGTATAACACGTTCGCCTTCATCGCGGGGCCAATTACGACTTCGTCCGCCAGATGTAGCGAGGAGCGGAGCGAGAAAACAAAAGGCGTACATGGCGCGAATTCTCAGCAGCCAGCAAAGAGGTCGGTCTTTTCGCGTAGGTCTACGGGAATCCGAAAAGCCACCTGATATCGAGTGTGGTAATTGAGAATCGAATCTCGCGGTCTGAATGGAAATGGCTAACATTATGGCTAAAAACATTCGCTGACTATAAGCTAAGACGGCAAAAAAAATAATCGGTATTCTGGCCGACTTTTTCGCGTCGATATTTCTGTAACGGTTATTATCTAAAGAATATGTCGGAAGCCACGCTGAGCTACTAAAGAGGATTGCGGGAAATTTTGAATAAAGTGATTAATGTATTCCAAGTCTACTTTTTGCAAATACCTAGAACAAAGTATCAGCAATGTAGAGCTCCAAATTATAAGGAAAATCTCGAAACTTAATTTGTATCTAATTTCGCTTGAGCCGGAATTATTTTCGCAGATTCCTCAAAACATTCTCGGTTATCTGCCTTTAATGTAAATTTCCTTCGATTAATATTTTCAAGCAACACTTCATGGCATCGAAATTCTTTAAATTTCTAGATCTGATCTCTTCTAAAGAGTTGTCCTTTCTAAAAATGTGATGGAAATTCTTTAGATTATTTTCAGTCATCTGACAGTGGAATTTGGACTTTATCGTTTTAAATATGAAAATACATTTACTATTGAAAAAACGTTAAGATATTTACCGATGCCTTTAATTGTGACCTTAATTTACGAAATAAAATCTCATAAGAATTACATGGCTTTCCTCGCTATCCTTTAAAATGAGGTTCCGTCAATTTAAAGAGTGACAGGATGACCAGAGGGAACTATGATTTATTCTGAAGCCTCACGAAAGGCGAATAGACACAACCGAAAAGAGATATAAAAACAACCTACCGAATGAAAACTGTGGTTTCGAACTGAGTTAATACTGAAATTCTATAAAAAGAGCAAAAATCTTTTAATTCGCGGTAAATATACGGCATCGTAAATTATTTATCGGTGAGACGATTAAAAAGAAAGAAATATACCGGGTGAGACTTGTTGAACTGGAAAGAAACTGGACTACAAGAGCTCAACAAAAACGGCTTCACCAAGGCGAGAGATGCAAAAAAGGAGAAGTTGGAAAGACAAGGGCCATGAAAAGAATAAAAAGTGGTGGAAGAATGACATAGTGGTCAACTAGTTTCGCCTGAATGTAAAACCTCCAATTCATCAATCGAACCATCACTTCCGATTCCAAAGATTAAAAATGCGTTACTTTTGGCAAAGAAGAGCGTCTTGACAGAATGTTCCAGTCATGCATTTCTCTCCCACAAAACTAAAGGAACAAAAACATCTGGAAGTTCGGTGTGCTGTAGAACGAAGTACAAAAGCACGATAATCTTTCAAAAGAAGCAAATGATGTTTGGCTGACATTCCATTAGGGAATAAGATTGCAAGGCAAATTTATCCGCATCTGCAGATCGACAACAGGACTTTCAGGTAGTTCGGAAGGAGTATCCCAGAGGTGTTTGCTCTGAAAACATTTGGCTTCCAATACATTTCATGATGTAAATAGAAGGAATGCTGAAAAATGAAAGAAAAACAATGCCTGCGATGCTGGGGTACCAGCTTCTACCTGCGACTACATGAGCATCAATTTCTAGTTACCATGGTCAGCAACTATTACAGACAAATCATACCTACTTCAATTTCATTCTATGACTACGTGCTTTCCCGTGCCTTGTGATTTAGGTAAGGCGAGTAAGATCAAGGTATAAATAAAACACTATCATTTGAAAATTCCGCTCAGAGATAATCAAGTCGAAATGATTCCGCGATGATAATCCTAACACAAGAATGAGAGACATTAAGAGGCCATACCCGCTCGTTAAGCATCAAAATTCGCGGGTCTTGGAGCGAGTGAAGACACCACAGCGCCTCAAAGTTAATGATTTTTCAGCGAGAGGATAATATACGGAACAAATCGTAGAATGAGCTGCTCCTCCCTTGTTCGACGTACCAAAAAAAGTACTCCAAGACCTTGGACTCACGGCATTACTTCGGCAACGCTAACCACAAAGCGATACTTTCGCGAAGTAATGCTCGATAACGAGCTCGTTCCTCCCCTCCCATTTCTTCTCGGAAATGATCTCATCGGTATCGCATGCGCTTTCCAACAAATAAAGTAAAACTTCCGCGGCTCTTGCACTTCCCATTATTTGGAATGCTAAGGGGTGATGTACTAAGATTTTGGTAAATGGATACGGTACTTGAAGAACTTTTAGAATGATAATTACAGTCGTCTTTACTGAGGGCAAGTTTCAGCTGTTCAAGACCATTTTTACAATTTATCCATGCTCAATGGACACAAATACCCGCGTCCTCTTCAGGATTCAAACATGGAGATGGAAAGGATAAAAAGCTCAGAAATGTGCCCCTACAGAAACCTCTGAGAAGAGTATGTACGAAAGGTATTCATTTACATTAACACCCCCCTCATGTGGTGTATGGCTCAAGGTGTTAAAAACAGCGAAGTTCTTAATTTGCTGATTTGTGTACACCCAGTTCCACATAAATCTTACCACCCTGTATGAAGGGGCAGTGAATTTCAAGCCAGCGAGCCTTGAGAAGAGAGAGAGAGAGTTAGAGAGAGAGGAAAAACATGGAGGATATACTTCGTGTCCTAACTCCGCTTGCAGTGTTTGAAAGGATTTTTTTATGTTATTAATATTAAAATCATTTATTAGTTTCCACGGTTTGGTGGCATTAACGTAGCAGAATAGTATTATACCAACACCGATGTCGGAATGCATGAATTCAGTGGTTTAAAATCGGTTGT